>QRDG01001470.1:473252-748229 GCA_012064385.1 Puccinellia tenuiflora | reverse complement strand
CAACATGCATGCATGAATGGCCCTTTGGTCCAAAAGATCAAGCTTAACTATTTTACCTAGCTTGGTCTAAAAAAAACTACTCCATGTGTAGTGCCACCTTTTGTACACATGGAGCCCGGTAAGGATTCCAAGAAGATATCTCGAAACAATTTTGTGCTTTAGCGAGCTCCTTTTGTTATTAATGGAGCTCTCAGTTAGCTACTACAGTTTACTTATACCTAACCCAAAGTCGGGGCAAAACAAACATAAAAAACAGCCGCAATACACTAAACTACCGAGGAGCATGCCATGCATGGCGTGCTGCTGTTTTCTAATCAACAACTTTTAATTGATCGATCATTGTCTCCCTAACTAATAATTAGCTCGCAAATAATAGGAAATTGAGATCTCAATGTATCAAGGATTAGGTGCTGTCCCCTTTAAGGAAGAGGAACCGATGTTGGCTAGGTGCAAATCTCAGTATCCTTTCTTTAATTAAAGAAAATCATGCATCAAATTCTTTATAGCTAGAAAAGTGGTAACCTCAATAGTATAAACAAGAAATGAATCTGTATTCATTTTTTTTAGAAAAGGAGGATGACCGGCCTCTTTATGGGTTGATGCACGCATCTATATATGTATTATTGCTTATTCAACAATATTAAACAAAGCGGGACATTGATGCCAAACAAATCATCTAACAACAAAAGTAAAGAAAAACCCAAGGCCATCAAAAATAGATTGCCTCTATCTTCACAAACCTACCATAAATCATATAAACAGGTGACCAAACAAAAAAAAATTACACTACTAAACAAAGCCTTCAGAGGGGTTCGTTACATGTCCTGCTATGTTCACGAACCCAACCAAAGGTCCAAATTAGGATCATCTCTAGTTTAGAGCCATGAGGGTGCGCCTCACGCGTATCGATATTGCCTGATCAAGATGTTGTGTTTCCATCCGAAATGGACGCATACTTGTTATCAACTCCGTCACATCAAACAACCTATGTACTGACTAACGACTTCTAGCTAGCCGGATCCTTGGCACTAAGAGTACCGTAGACCCTCTCACACGCCGCTAGAGAAAGTTCGGTGGGACGAATCCGACATAATACGATGTCGCGGAACACCTGCCGAGCGGGATCGAATCCAGTCTACAGAAGAATGGATCGCCAGATCAACGCATGACTATGTCTGTTTACTTGTGTTTACACGTTTTTTAAATGAAAGAGTGACATTTTTACCCCATGGGTGAAAATAAACACTAGTGGGGACTGGGCCTATTGTCCCGGGCCGTGAGGGCCATTTGTCCCGGTTGGCCAACCGGGACAGGCCAGGCGGGACTAAAGGTCCAACCTTTAGTCGCGGACCTGTCACCAGCCGGGACAAATGGCCCTCAACATGGCCGTGCTGGAGGCACAACCTTTAGTCGCGGTTCGTTTAACGGGCCGCGACTAATGATTCTTTACCGCGGCAGAAATTTGGGCACTTTATGTTTCGCGGCAGAGAATTTATTTTGGTTAGGGTTTAGGGTTTACTAATGATTCTCTGCCGCGGCAGAAATTTAGGCACTTGCTGTGCCGCGACAGAGAATTCATTTTGTTTTCTTTTATTTATTTCTTTTCTTCTTTTCAAAATAGTTTTCGTATATTTCTAGGCTACCACATACCGCACACGTTCGTGCATACATAAAATAACTTGTCTTACGATCGAGCATACAAATATATACAACTTTGATAGTTACATGGAGATCACAATTACCGGGACTAAGCCCGTCTATTCGATTACACGGCCGGGATCATCGGTTGCGCCTATTATTCACACTAAATTCTCTGGCGTCGTCTACCATCTCGGTCATAAAAAATCCCGCTAGTTCCTCTCCAATTACTATTACGCGTTGCTCTGGTAGGACCTTTTCCCGCATTTTGTCGAACTATATAAGAAAAGGAGATTAATATGAATATCAATCATGATAACAAAAAGTGATGGTAATAAAATAATGTTGTGAATGTATTGCTTACGTTGACTCTATAATCTTTGTGCTCAGTGGTAAACGTGCGAATAAACTCGCAAACGTAGTATCCACATAGATGCGTCCCCGGTGGCTGCCTCACGCACTTTACGAGAATAGAATTCAATCAAAATAATAATCTAGCATCATAACTCTATTGAAACTAGAAGTAAAGAGATGCGCAGACATATCTCGTACTACTTACTGAGATCGGAGTAAACGTCAGCTCCTTAGTAAAGGAACCCTTCACCAGACTCTTGAACCGGTTCCAAACCCTGCCCGACAAAGAAAATGAACTAATGAATGAGTTATTCATTATCTGATATCTCATGAAATCAACGAAAGAGACCGATATAGCACGAAAATAACCTCTGGAGCATGTCCTGCATGTTGCGGAACTCTTCCAGGTGTCTCTTTAATGGGTCCATGATTTCAACTATTCCCTTATCAACTCGAATGTTTAGCAGAATCTAGTGGAAGCTGCACACGTTTATATATACGTCTGTAACTCATCAATTACACTTAACATCGAGTAAGCAAAAGTGAATGTGTACAACAGAGTAAGACCCTCACTTAAAGTTGTAAGGAAACAATATGTGGTCACATAAATTTTGCTCCGTTAGAAAACTTAGAAGGTTTTCCGCCGTCTCGTCGGGTTTCGTCATTAGCGTTTCTATATGTACTTTATCTGGGTCAACGAACCCAACATTATAGATCTTTCTTTTACAAGCCTGCATCTTCATTCTGCATAATAGAGTACAAAAGGATATAATGAGAATAATTACACATGCAATGAACTGAACAACTTATATGTAGACAATGAATTCAACAACTTACAGACAATAGCAACTCATGAGAGATTTGTCGAGAGCGTCGAAATTGTATAACTGGAAGAGTTATGAAAAGTCAACATGGACCTCTTCAGCTCGGAAGAAGTAGTCTTGTGGGACTTTCGCCACGATCATTATTCTGTCCCGCTTTACCTCTCTCAAGTACCATTCATGCAAATTCCGCATGTGTGTTGGCAGTTGTTTCAACTTCTCTTTGCTGACGAAAGGCTTCCCTGGGACATATGTAGGGACTACATCACCCGTGGGTAACTTGTCGTCTTGGGAACATAGCAGTTCAGCAACACTCACACCCATAGCGGCCGCCAACTTTACAGCTTCTCCCATATCCTACTGCAGCGCCTGGGGAACGTCTTTGGATAACACCTTGAGTGGTGGGATCGATTGTTTGGCCTGTTCTCCGAGCTTGGGAACATCCCTTCTTTTCCCGCTTGCAATTTTACTTGATTTGCTCCCGCTTGCACTTTTACTTGATTTGCTCTTCTCCGCTTCCTTCCGAAGTGTGCGTAGATAGTCATCTGGCTTATGGTGCAACTCATATTGCGATTTTGTGTTCAGAAAACTAAGTGCCCACGCTTTTTGCTTCTTGGTGTATACCGGGGCGGGCTCTGTTTTCTTCTTTGCAAAATGCGCATCTTTTTCAGCCTTTGAGATCGCTGCGATTTCCTCGTCAGTACGATCGTAAGTTCTGATGGGAAGATTCTTATGAGGTACTCTTGGGAGGGGCGACATTTTTCATTTTGGGCTGCTGTGTCGGTTAGTACTCCGCGACAAAGCACGCTTCCGCTTATTGTCCTTAGCGGGCAAAGGCGGCGGCGAAGACGGCCGACCCAAGTCCGGCGGCGGAGATCAAGATGGACTCGTGCTGTGGTGATCATAGTCTTGGGGTGGGCTTCTTGTAGGTGATGGTGACCTGCGACGACTCGGAGGCGGTGTTGGCCTTGGCGCCGAGCCTGGAAGCTTGATGTTCTTCTTGTCCCATAGAATGATACCACCCAGTACTTCTTTGAGTGTCCTCTCACCTTCAGGTCCAGGGATGTCAAGCTCCATTGAGTCAAACCCCATTACGATTTCATCCACCCCGACTTTAGCATAGCCAGCTAGAATCTCACGGCCATGCCAACGTGCCTCGGGTGGACAAGGTAAAGCACATCCGACCGCCACCTTCAGGGATATGTTCTTCACCTTCTGATGGAGCTCACAACATATCTATTCCTTGATCCATCCACGGGGTAGCCGGGACCGCCATCTATCACCCGTGCACCGTCAGACGGGACCTCCGATTCAGCCACGCTGCTTCTCCGTAGAGATGGGCCGGCGGTAATATCGAGTGCAGGATATTGCAGGCGCTCTCCTCTAAGTTCGTCAATCTGCTGCTATTGCTTGTCAATTCTTGCTAGCAACTGGTTGAACCTGTCTCCCTCCTCCTCCTCCCATCGCTTCTTTGCTCTCGATCGGGAAACCCAATCTCCCAGGGATAACTAGGGCCAAGGCCTCGTGTTCGTCCTCCGTGTTCGTCATTCCTGAGGACCTTTGTCAGCCAGTCTTTCTCTCTATCGGGACGGAACTTTGTTTTCCCCTCTTTAATTTCTTTCACCACTTTCAGCCATGTCTCCCTGGGTACCTTAATCCCGTCACTGCAAACAAGGTCCCCGGTCTCATCGTCATACTCACTCCCATGCGCAAGGAAATTTTTTCTTGCCCTCAATTCCCATTCGTCGCGAATTGGTTCTGGAATGATCCCTTTAGCAAGCAGCGCTTCCTCTATTTTATCCCACTTTGGCATGGCAGTCACGTAGCCCCCTGTCCCGAGGCGACGGTGATATTTCTTTTTCGCAGCATTTGTCTTGTTTCGGTTTGACTTTTCCGTAGCATCTGCTGACTGCTTGTACTTCACAAATGCATCCCAGTAAGCCTTCTGCTTCTCTAGATAGCCTTCTAATTTTGGAGGAATATTGTTCTTCTGATACTCTTGCCATAATGTTTTCTTCCACTGCCGGAATAGTTCGGCCATCTTCTTAAGAGTAAACTCCTTGACTTTGTCCCTCAATGCAGCTGTGTCGTCCTCTTCCTCACATTCTGGGAGGGTGAAATGTGCCATGAGGTCATTCCAAAGACCATCTTTGTACCTTTAGGCGACATACTCATTATCTTCCACCCCTTTGGTCTTATGCCACTCTCGAACGGTGATCGAGACGCGATCCCTAACCATAACTCCGCATTGTTTTACAAATTTCTTTGCAACCTTTATGGGTTCCAACGGTTCGCCCGGTGGTGATATCATTGTAATTGTATAATGCACAGATGGGGCCAACTTTTTGGCCGGGCCTCGTTTGGAACATTTGCTCGATGTGGAGGCCTAAGAGAAGAAACATTCGTCAATTCATATATATACAACTCAATTAATGCATCTACTGATCACCGGACTTCATATAGATACCTCGCCGGACTTCGTTAAGGGTCCATCATCGGAGCCGTCTCCTTCTCCATCATCAGAGGCGTCGGCTTCTCCCTCATTTTGGTCGACCTCTTCACCCTCACCGGATGGGTTCAGATACATCGAGGGAGATTCGGGTGGATCAGCACCGTGGGCGTTGTGGATTATGTCCTCGAGAATTTCTTCTTGTGTTAGGTCTCTGCGGATTAGACTAGGTGGATCCATAGTTTCTGCAAAATGCACACAATATCATTATCGCATACAATATTGCTACTAGTACATAAAAATACTACTAAAATAATACTACATACAAATAGTACATAAAAATACACCACGAATAATATCACAAATACATCTAGAATAATACAGTTACATAGCTCGGGTCCATTATTTTTTAAACCTAATACATCATGAATAATATCACTAATACATCTCCCATGCATGAACCTCTCAAACTAACTTCGACCAGTTCCTGAGCCGCGGGGTGCTGAGCCGCCGGCGCTGCGCATCCAAACAGAAGGAACCCTCACAGGGTCATAGCTCACATGATAAGGAACCCTCTGAAGAAACGACCAGCTATTGCTATAATGCCTATCCAATAGATACATGCGACGGACGTGCTCGTCCTCCTATCTCATACGGCGACGGACCACCTCCTCGGGGGCCGGCTCCCTCTGCACCGAGCGTGGCCCACGCAACTGCCACCAAAGAAGATCCGGGTCGACGACATCACCCGGATTCCTCACCAAGCTGCGCGTCCCGAAAGGTAGCACCTCCCAGTGCCAGCCCGGCGGAGCCCAGTCTCGCACATCGCCCCTCTGATCTAACAGGGACATCGTCGCCGAGAACAATAAACTAAAAACACCTAAGTCAAAATTTCTATTTCTACACTAAAAAAGTAATACCAATTTAACTTAGCAAAATTTGTATTTCTACACTAAAAAAGTAATACCAATTTAACTTAGCAAAATTTCTAAAGTACCAATTTAACTTAGCAAAATTTCTAAAGTACCAATTTAACTTAGCAAAATTTCTATTTCTACACTAAAAAAGTAATACCAATTTAACTTAGCAAAATTTATATTTCTACACTAAAAAAGTAATACCAATTTAACTTAGCAAAATTTCTATTTCTACACTAAAAAAGTAATACCAATTTAACTTAGCAAAATTTCTAAAGTACCAATTTAACTTAGCAAAATTTCTATTTCTACACTAAAAAAGTAATACCAATTTAACTTAGCAAAATTTCTATTTCTACACTAAAAAAGTAATACCAATTTAACTTAGCAAAATTTCTATTTCTACACTAAAAAAGTAATACCAATTTAACTTAGCAAAATTTCTATTTCTGCACTAAAAAAGTAATACCAATTTAACTTAGCAAAATTTCTATTTCTACACTAAAAAAGTAATACCAATTTAACTTAGCAAAATTTCTAAAGTACCAATTTAACTTAGCAAAATTTCTAAAATTATACTAACCTAAATCTAAAAATCAACCTAACTAATCTAAAATTTAACCTAAAATTAAACTACCCTAAAAATCTACCTAACTAACTGATCTAAAATTAAACTAACCTAAAAATCAATACAAAAAAACTAACCTAAATCGAGCGGCGCCGGCGCGGAGGACGTACGGCAGGCTCGGGCGGTGGCGGGCGCGGAGGATGGCGGGCTCGGGCGGCGGAGGAGGCGACGGCGGTGGGCGCGGAGAAGGGCTCGGGCGGCGGAGGAGGCGACGACGGCGGGCACAGAGGAGGGCGCGGGCGGCGGAGGAGGCGACGGCGGCAGCGGCGCGAGGAGGCGACGACACGGGCGATGGCGGCAGGCGGTGGCGTGGGCGGCAGGAGGTGAGGCGGCGGCGGAGGCGAAGGGCGCGCGGCGGAGGAGAGCGGTGGTCGTGGCGGAGGAGAGCGGCCGGCGGCAGGAGGCGACGGTGGCGGTGGAAAAATTGGGCAGCCGGGCGGTGCTCTGTTTTCCAAATGGCCTCCGGTGTCGCGGTCCGAGCCACGCACCGGTGTCTTTAGTCGCGGGTTCAGCCACGCCCCGCGACTAAGGGGGGGGGGGGGGGGGCGGTTTCAGATCCCGCGCGCACCACAAGCTTTAGTCGTGGCTGTTGGTACGGACCGCGACTAATAGGCCCGAAATTGCGCGCGCTGGGCCAAAATTGCGCGTGCGCACTGTTTTCTCTGTTTTTTCAAATCTGGCGTAATTTCAAAACATTTGACTATTTAAATGAATTTGAGAAAACTTTCAACATGAAAATTCCAGGTGAGCACGCCTGGACTGGATGTGAGGGTAGCGCAGGCGGGGGTTATCGCCGGCCGTGATGTAGTCCATGACGCTCTGGAGAGTCCGGCCACCCCACCACAGCCGACGGCCGGCCAAGTTGAAGTTCGAAGGAGGCGGGCCGTCCTCCTCGTACCTGGCGAGCGCCCTCTCACGCCGATTAATGAAGAAGGCGTCCCAAGTCGGGCGGTAGTCGGGATGCCAGCGGGGATCCATCCGCTGCTCTGGCGTGAGCTCGAGGTAGTAGTGGTTCGTGATGGCCGCCCGGCGCGCCACACCTTGAGGGACAGGAGGGACCGGCATGCCTTTGGCGCTCAGCCACCAGCCGGCGAGGACGCGGTAGCCGGGCGGGCAGGGGTAGTTCGAGGCGCAAAGCGCCTCCGCCTTAGGGTAGGTTAGAGTGGATACGGTGGAAGCCATGGGAGAGTGATGAGGTTGCAGATATGAGTTTAGATGTGATATGGCAATGATGGCCAAGCTTACATATATATAGTGAGAAATGGCGGGAAGACGAAGGCGGGAAGCGGTGTAAGAAGCACACAGATCGTGTGTTTCCTTCGAGCGCTTGTGAGCCGTTGGATCGGAGGTGTGTTTCCTTGTAGTGCTTGTGAGTCGTTGGATCAGGTGTGTGTGGTTAGGTGTGCTCCTTTAGTCCCGGTTCCAGCTACCAACCAGTACTAAAAAGGATAAGATAAGGCACACATATCAACGCTCCTTTACTCCCGGTTCCAGCTACCAACCGGGACTAAAAAGGTGAAGAGTTGCCCTATATAAGTACCCACCATGAGGAGGAAGAGGAAGAGGATGAACAAGAGCACGGAAACAGCAGAAAGAGAAGACAGAGGATTCCTCTATGCACGAGCTTCTCGAAGATGTCGTTGGGCAGTGACCTATGACATCTTCGAGGGGCTCGGCATAGAAGCGTTCTCTCAGTGCTAAGAGGGTTCTATCTATAAATCCTACAGTTCATCGACCGAATACAAATCATTCGGATTCCCTGCATACGTCCTACGGTGCATTTGATATGCGGGCACTCTCTAGCCACCGTAGGACTGTATGCAGGTGAAACCGTGTGTTTTGTTCTATCTAGAAATCCTTCTGTTCATCGATCGAATACAAATCATTTGGATTCCCTGCATACATCCCGACGGTGCATATAGTCAAAACATACGGTTTGTATTCGCATATAGCCATTATTACACATCACCAACATCCCTATCTAGTGTTGTGGTTTTCTTTTGCGCCGTAGCCATGGAGAATCTTCATCATTTAACAGGATGCATGGCTTAGTTTTCACTGTGAAGGGCAGAATTTCATGAAACTTATTATAATCTTCTGACATGTCTGTCTTGTTATCCACTCCCACGATGTTTCTTTTCCCTGAAAGAACTATGTGGCGCTTTGGCTCATTGGATGATGTATTCTTTTGCTGATTTCTTTTTCTTGATTTGGTAGACATGTCCTTCACATAGAAAACCTGAGACACATTGTTGTCTAGGACGAATGGTTCGTCCATGTATGCAAGATTTTTGAGATCCACTGTTGTCAGGCCGTACTTTTGGTCTACATGTACCCCGCCTCCTGTCAGCTTGACCCATTTGCATCGAAACAAAGGGACCTTAAAAGTAGGTCCATAGTCAAGTTCCCATATCTCCTCTATATACCCATAATATGTGTCCTTCTGCCCATTGTCGTCTGTTGCATCAAAGCGGACACCACTGTTCTGGTTGGTGCTCTTTTTATCTTGCGAGATCGTGTAAAATGTATTCCCATTTATCTCGTACCCTTGGAAAGTACATATAGTCGAAGATGGTAACCTGGCCAACAAGTACAGCTGATCTCCAACAGTGGTGTTATTCATGAGATGTGTCTGCAACCAACTGCTGAAAGTCGCCTCGTGTTCCCCTTTAGGCTCCCCCGGGTTTTCGGCGCGTAGAATATTCTTGTGTTTCTCGATATACGGAGCAACCACAGTGGAATTGTGTAGAACTGTGTAGTGTGCTTGAGTGAAAGAAAGCGCGTCCCTACATATCGTTGTTTTCCTTCCTAGTGTGCCTTTTCCAGTCAGCCTCCCCTCATACCGAGATTCAGGAACACCAATCGGCTTAAGATCAGGAAGAAAGTCAACACAAAACTCAATGACCTCCTCTGTTCCATAGCCCTTGGAGATGCTTCCTTCTAGCCTAGCACGGTTATGAACATATTTCTTTAAGACTCCCATGAACCTCTCGAAGGGAACATATTGTGTAGAAACACAGAACCGAGAATTCTAATCTCTTCGACTAGGTGAACTAGGAGGTGCGTCATAGTATTGAAGAAGGATGGCGGGAACAACAACTCAAAGCTGACCAGACATTGGACCACATCAATCTGTAACCCTGATAGACTTTCTGGATCGATTACCTTCTGAGAAATTGCATTGAGGAATGCACATACCTTCACAGTGGCTAGTCGAACATTTTCGGTAGAATTCCCCTCAATGCAACCGGAAGCAATTGCGTCATAAGCATGCGGCAGTCATAAGACTTTAGGTTTTGGAATTTTTTTCTCTTTCATATTTACTATTCCCTTTATATTCGACGAGAAGCCAGACGGGACCTTGATACTGAAAAGGACTTCAAAAAAGATTTCCTTCTCTTTGGTAAGAGCGTAGCTGGCAGGCCCTTGAAACTGCCCTGCATGCATGCCGTCTCGTCCTTTATGACGTTGCTGGTCCTTCCGTGCTTCCGGTGTATCTTTTGATTTCCCATACAAGCCCAAGAAGCCTAGAATATTCACGCAAAGATTCTTCGTCAAGTGCATCACGTTGATTGCAGAGCGGACCTCATGGACTTTCCAATATTCTAGCTCCCAAAATATAGATTTCTTCTTCCACATGGGTGCGTATCCGTCAGCGTCATTCGGAACAGGTTCTCTGCCAGGACCCTTTCCAAAGATTACGTTTAAATCCTTGACCATACCAAATACATCAGCACCACTACGGGGGACAGGATTCGTCCGGGTTTCTGACTTGCCATTAAAATGCTTGCTTTCTTCCTTAAGTGATTCCTGGGCGGAAGAAAACGATGATTGTACGGGTACATATTCTTTCTACAATTATCCAGATATATACATTCAGTCTCATCTAAACAGTGCGTGCATGCATTGTATCCTTTGTTCGTCTGTCCTGAAATGTTACTAAGAGCAGGCCAATCATTGATGGTTATGAACAACAACGCTCGTAGGTCAAATTACTCCTGCTTGTGCTCATCCCACACACGTACACCTGCTTCGGCCCACAACTGTAAAAGTTGATCAACTAATGGCCTTAGGTATACATCAATGTCATTGTCGGGTTGCTTCGGGCCTTGGATCAGCACTGACATCATAATGAACTTCCGCTTCATGCACAACCAAGGAGGAAGGTTGTAGATACATAGAGTCACAGGCCAGGTGCTGTGACTGTAGCTCTGCTCCCCAAAAGGATTCATGCCATCTGTACTTAGAGCAAACCATAAGTTCCTTGCGTCACCTGCAAAGTCCAGGAACTCTCTCTCGATTTTTCTCCACTGCCGACCATCAGCGGGGTGCCTCAACATCCCGTCTTTCTTACGGTCTTCCATGTGCCATCGCAATAACTTGGCATGCTCTTTGTTTCTGAACAAACGTTTCAACCGTGGTATTTTAGGACCATATCACATCATCTTGGCAGGAACCCTCTTCCTGGGTCGCTCGCCCTCAACATCACCAGGGTCATCTTTTCTGATCTTATACCGCAATGTAGTGCATACCGGACATTTATCCATATTCTCGTACTTCTCACCACGGTAGAGGATGCAGTCATTAGGGCATGCATGTATCTTCTGCACGTCTAATCCTAGAGGGCAGATAAGCTTCTTTGCTTCGTACGTACTGGCGGGCAATTTGTTATTTCTTGGAAGCATCTTCTTCATTAGTACCAGCAACTTTTCAAATCCCGAGTCAGTCACACCGGTCTCTGCCTTCCACTTCAGCAATTCCAGTGTGCTACCCAGCTTTTTTTGGCCATCTTCACAAGTTGGGTACAACAATTTGTTGTGGTCCTGTAACATCTGCTCGAACTGCAACCTCTCCTTTTCTGTGTCGTAGTCTCGCTTTGCATCAGAAATGACCCGACCAAGATCATCAGCGGGCTCATATGCTGCCCGTTCTTCACCTTCTTCTTCTTCATTGTCTTCCATTGCGGTATCAGCGTATTCAGGGAACATAGATCGGTAGTTGTCATCATCGTTCTCTTCTTCATCGCCGTCTTCCATCATAACCCCTCTTTCTCCGTGCAAGGTCCAAACATTATAGCCGGACATGAAACCAGGACCGAAGCAGGTGGCTCTGAATGACTCTTGAGGAAGTGTAATCCTTCTCATTCCGACATTCAACACACGGACAACACATAAAACCATCCCGCCGCTTGTTCGCCTCGGCCACAACGATAAAAGAACGCACACCTTCTGTGTAAGCGCCAGAGCGTCGGTCACCGTATATCCATGGATGGCCCATCTGCATCATGCAACTATATATCAAACGCAATCACGATGCTAAAATTAGTACCGCGTGGTCTAAACGAGAAAGTAGTTGCTAACATTTTAGGAAACTTGGAAACAAAGAGGAGGAAGCTTAAGTGTGGCTCGGGCACCTCATATCATGTTTGTCTTGTGTGAACTCAAGTGGTATCGCTCTAACAGGCATTTCACCGAACACCTCTAGTGCATATGTAAAAAAAACTAGCACAAACCTACACCACCTCCCACCAGGAAAAAAACAAGAGAGGGGGAAAAGGGGCTGCATATATATAGGGCTAGACCTTTTGTCCCGGTTTGAGATACAAACCGGGACAAAAGGCCCTCAAACCTGGCCGCGTCTGGGGCACACACTTTAGTCGCGGTTCGTATAACAGGCCGCGACTAATGATTCTCTGCCACGTGCAGAAATTTGGGCACTTTCTGTGCCGCGGCAGAGAATTCATTTTGTTTTCTTTTATTTATTTCTTTTCTTCATTTTAAAATAGTTTTCGTATATTTTTACGCTACCACATACCGTACACTTTTGCACAAATATTAATGATTAAGTAATAGTAATTGTTAACAAATAATAATCGTTGATCCACTTGGCCAAATTCAACTAATTTGTAGTCACTAAAAAATCCTTAGAATGTGTAGAACACTTTATAATAATTTTTTTTTACTTTTGATACGTGCACAAACTTGCTATTGCTGAATATTAGTACGGACCAGAGATAATTAAGAATATAAAGGGATAACAAGGGCTAAATAAATCCAAAGATCACACAACTTTTTATTTCAATCAAACGTCTCACATATGTCAATTAGTGTTGAGACGATCTAGATCGACACATTGAGACATACGATCACATAGCACCGAGACACCTCCTAGCAATCTCGTAGCCTAGGCGAGCGTTCAGAGCGCATACTTGATGCGATAAAAGCTCAATGGAAACTTGCCCCAACCTGATGTGAGGTCCTCTTCTTCCTCCTTCTTCTCGTCCTCCTTCTTCCTCTTCTTCTTGTTGATCTTCTTCTTCTTCTCAAGCGTTGTGCCAATAGTAAAATTGGCTAGAGTATAGAGACTCGGAAGATTAGGGTACGTTGGGTTAGGATGAACGGCCCGCTGGAGGTCGATGGCGGACGGAATATGAATTCCGTAAGGCCCCAGCATACGCTGATCGTTGTTGATAGCCGCGCCACATAATTTGATGGTTTTGGCCATCAAGAAGTCCTTGAGGGCCTGCGGCACCCGATCAGCGTGGCAAATATGGAACACCAACGTGTCGGTCGCCACGGAGAGTTGCAGGACGGCGGCACGCTGCCTCTCCTCGGGTGCGGCGTCGGTGAACTCGCAGTCGAGGCCCACGATCTTCACCGGTTCGGCGTCGAGGTAGCGCCTCTTGACGTCGCGGATCCATCTCTCCACGGTTGATGCGCGGAGAGTGACCACGACCTTGAAGTTCATGTTGACAGCGTCATCCTTGTAGTGGTACACCTGGGATCGAAGTGGCTCAATGGCACGCGGCAGCGATTCAAGAGAGGATTTTAGAGTAGAGATTACAGAGAGGAGATGGTGCATTTGGCAAATGGCACTGTAGCTCTCTATATAGAGCTAGCAGGGAAGATGAGGAGGCCGTGGTAATTAATCCAACCGTGTTGATCAACTTCCCAAATCCATTAAGATTTGATCAACCTCTTTGTTTCCCCATGTGATCAACGACCAGCGCGGGAACTCAAAGGCCTTCAAATCACGAACCGTCACGGGAAGGCGCGGACTTCTAGTCCCGGTTTGAGACACGAACCGGGACAAAAGGGGGGGCACCTTCTCGCAGCGGGCCTGCAAACCCCTTTTGTCCCGGTTTGTATCTCAAGCCGGGACAAAAGGGTCCTAACGAACCGGGACAAATGGGCCGCCGATTTCGGGGCGACGTGGCCGGACATTTAGTCGCGGGTTGAGACACGTCCGCGACTAAAGGCCCGGGCGAATGGCCTGTTTTCTACTAGTGAAACTTGGATGCTCTAAAAAATTAAACTCTGGGCTACTTTCTTCAAGAATAATTACAGACATCCATGGGACACTGACATATATTTGGATAAAGTTTTACAATTGCAAAAAATTCTTTGCATGAAATGCCCTATATGCCTAATATGTTTAGTTTAACCCTAGAGGGCATGCTCCCAGGGTGTAACTTTGAATTGTTCAGACAAGTACAAGTTCTTAGTAGTTTTTTTACGTGTAAAAAATTATGATTTAGGTAAGAAAAGAAGTAAACTGATCCTTTTTTTCTTCATATTTTGGTTGTGATGATCATTGTCCTTTGTATGTGTACAATTACTAACAATGGAAACCCTTCGTTCTGATCTGCTAAAAAAAAGTCAAATATACTATACTGCCAATATTTTCATGTCATCTATAATAGGTGCAAAGGAGATCTTAGATGAAGTTAAAGGTTTTCAACCTAGCTCATACTGAAAGTCACGACGCACAAAATAGATCTGGCTAGCTTACCAGTTCCCAAGCAAAATCAACCCCGGAAATAGTCACTTCAAAGATGCTACGTTCAACACAGCGACATTCTAATTTTTCATTAGATTGCGTGGATTAAAGCTGACTGTGATTAATGGCACGAATCGACGGATCCATCGGTGCTGTATATGATAATAAGGAGCAAGCTAGCACACGACGCCATCAAATTAGTCCTGAATTGCAGAGACACTAGTAGAAAAGGGGGCAACGGTGCGCCCCCTTTAGTACCGGTTGTACAAAAACCGGTTCTAAAGGGGGCATTAGCACCTGTTGTATATCTGTGCTAGCCGTGCCCCAAGCCTCGAACCCTTTAGTACCGGTTGGTATTAACAACTGGTACTACAGAGTGGCCTTTAGTACCGGTTGTTAATACCAACCGGTACTAAAGGGTTGGAGGCCCCGCGGCACATGCGGCCGCGGTTGGTGGCCCCCACGGCCAGCCCTTTAGTACCGGTTGTTATTACCAACCGGTACTAAAGAGTAGCCTTTAGTACCGGTTGGTCAGAACAGCCGGTACTAAAAAGATTCTGCCTATATCTTCTTCCACCCCGAGCCGACCAGTTCCATTTTTGAAGCAACCCGAGCCCAATTCCATTTTTCCTCTCTCCCAAGCTCTAGTTCACCCCATTTTTCTTCAACATTTGTCAAGATTTGTGGCACCCTATACAAGGGTTAGCAACTTCTTCATCTTCTCTTCCGGCATTTCAAGTTTAGCTCATTTTGTTGCAAGTTTAGCTAGTTTGATTTTTGTAATGCTTGCAAGGTGTTTGATGAAATGCCTAAGTTAGGGATTTCATTTATTTTATATGCATTTTGAGCTCAAATTAAAGTATAATTTGTGGTTTCATATAGTGTCGTCTCGTCCCCTTCCTCACCGCCGTCGATCGCCCGCACCGCTCCGTAACCGACACCACCTCGGTGAGCCTCTTTTTTATCTTTTATTTAAAAAATGTTAGTTATTTGATTTAAATGCATAATTATTTCTTGTATAATTTTCTTATGTTTTTTTATTTGTATAGTGTCATGGTTTTGATATCCGTCCCCGTCGGCCCTCGTCCGGTCTATGATTCGGATGTGGTATATTTTTATAACTATTTATTTTGTTTCGTGGTTATAACAATCATCGCGGAAGAACGCGGTGAATGGAAAGATAAGCTGGAGTTCAAGGCTAACAAAGTAAGTACTACTACGTATCTAGGTCTGTGTATCTTTCTAATACGATTATCATTCTCTTGATTATTATTTGATTAAATTATATTCTTGTATAGTGGTGTCTGCGACAACCACAGGGGACGGACCTATGTGGATACTACGTTTGCGAGTATATTCACATGAGGGTCAATGAGAGAGTCAATAGTGTAAGAAATCGAGAGGTATGTAAACATCATACACAACTTTTATTTTGCTACCATCAATTGTGTTTAGTTTCGATTATAACTGATTTGATCTCCTTTTTTAAAGATGTCAAGGAAGCGGAACCAGCTCCTACCACAAAACCGCGTAAAAGATATTGCGGAGGAATTGGCGGGATTCATGCTGACGCATGTCATAGATGAATTCGGTGAATTCCACTATGTCGAAAAATAGACTCCCTCCATGCATGTACTAGCTAGCGGTGATCTCCATTGTAATTATGACTTTATATGTAATTAACAAGAGTACTTTATATGTGTAATGAGTACTTTATATGTGTAGTGAGTAATTTATACGTGATCTTCTCCGAAACCCTGAAAAATGAGCGAAAAGGAAAAAAACAGAAACCCTAAACCCCGAAAAATAAGCGAAAAGAAATAAAACCGAAAACCTAAACCCCTGAAAAAAATAAGCGGGGGGCAAAAAAAAGCAGGAACCTTCAGTACCGGTTGGTATTACCAACCGGTACTAAAGGTTCTCAGCTATGTACTCGCAGGTTCGCCCACGTGGAGGGCCTTTAGAACCGGTTATATATACAACCGGTACTAAAGGGGTAACCCTTTAGTCCCGACCTTTTAGTACCGGTTGCACAACCGGTACTAAAGGCCCATTACAAC
The DNA here is from genome assembly GCA_012064385.1 of Puccinellia tenuiflora. NCBI lineage: Eukaryota > Viridiplantae > Streptophyta > Magnoliopsida > Poales > Poaceae > Puccinellia > Puccinellia tenuiflora. The sequence goes on along the minus strand of QRDG01001470.1, from coordinate 731,583 downwards.
CGGTATTGTTGCCTTGTTCTCTACTAGTGAGACTGGAACTGCGGCGTCGTCTCACAGATTAATTAACATATTAATAGCTTGCTGATCGAGCTAAGGACTTTCAGTTTTCTTTCCTACTAGTCTTCAACGCATAGAGAGCTGGCGCTACTTCATTTTTTTTTTTTTTTTGCTTTCTATCTCTTTCGCACACTCCTTTTAAAATTTGTTTGGTTATACAAAATGTTCAGCGTGACAGCGAACCATTAAAGTAAACTATGGTTGGTATGCAAGCAAGACATATGGCTAATCAAGAAACACATGTACTAAGCAAGACATATGTTTGTTTTTATCCCCAGTTGATGCTCAAAAAAAAAAAAATGCCAGTGCTTTCATTTCGATATACTCCTACTCATGCATGCATGCATGGCCCTTTGGTCCAAAGGGCCAGAAAGAATAGCTTAACTATTTTACCCTCTTGGTCTAAAAAAACTACTCCCTCAAATCCATAAAAAATGTCACCCACTTAGAATAAAGTTTGTATTAACTTAATACAAAATGAGTGACACTTTTTATGGATTGGATGGAGTATTTTACTTTCTTTGAGCTTTTGTACACATGGAGCCCGGCAAGGATTCCAAGAAGAAATCCCCAATCAAGCTTTATGCATTAGTGAGCTCCTTTTGTTGTTAAGGGAGCTCTCAGTTAGCTAGTTTATTTATACCTAACCCAAAGTCGGAGCAAAAAAACGTACGGAGTAAAAAACAGCCGCAATACACTAAACTACCGAGGAGCATGGATGGCGTGCTGTTGTTTTCTAATCGACAACTTTTAATTGATCGATCATTGTCTCCCCTAACTAATAATTAGCTCGCAAATAATAGGAAATTGAGATCTCAATGCATCAAGGATTTGGTGCTGTCCCCTTTAAGGAGTTAGAGAGGAATCGATGTTGGCTAGGTGCAAATCTCAATATCCTTTCTTTAATTAAAGAAAATCGTGCATCGAATTCTTTATAGCTAGAAAAGTGGTAACCTCAATAGTATAAACAAGAAATGAATTTGTATTCATTTTTTTAGAGAAGGAGGATGACCCGCCTCTTTATGGGTTGATGCACGCATCTATATATGTATTATTACTCATTCAACAATATTAAACAAAGCCAGACATTGATGCCAAACAAATCATCTAACAACAAAAGTAAAGAAAAACCCAAGGCCATCAGAAATAGATTGTCTCGTGACAGTATCCCCACAAACCTACCATATCATATAAATATGTGACCATACAAACAAAAAATCACACTACTAGACAAAGCCTTTAGAGGGGTTCGTCACATGTCCTGCGATGTTCACTACCCCAACCGAAGGTCCAAATTAGGATTATCTCCAAACCCGAGTTTAGAGCCACGAGGGTGTGCCTCACGCACATCGGTATTGCTTGATCAAGATGTTGGTTTTCCACATCAAACAACCTATGTACTTACTACGACTTATAGCTAGACCCTCTCACACGCCGTTGGAGAAGAGTCCAGAAGCAGGTTGACACCTTTGCCCCTTGATCCAGTTGTTGTTGCACCACTTTCGATCGACCTCAAATGGAGACAAAGAGACATCTCCCATCAATGCTAACAACAAGTTTGGTGGGACGAATCCGACATAATACGATGTCGCGGAATGCTTGCCGAGCCGGATCGAATCCGGTCTAGAGAAGAATGGCTCGCCGCTCGCCACATCAACGTGACAACCACGTCGGGCTGCACCGCCTCCAACCATGAAAGACAGCCACCTTCATGGCTCTAGTTTATATAGAGTCTTCCAAGGGTATTTTGTTGGTTTCAATAAGGGATTGCCGGTTCTTGTGCATTCACTAACAAATATTTGTCGAAACCGAGAAACTTTGTATTTGTGTATGACTTTCGAGAGTAAATAATTTTGGAAGGATATGGAGCCATAGTTGGGTGATTGAGGAAGACAAGGAAAACTTCCCAATTGCCGATATTGTGTTTTGGTGTCAGCAAAACGTTTAACAACGCACGTTACGAACGAGCATGCTTGTACCAGCGGTCGTACCTGGCACCGACGCGTTCCTATTATCAACGTAAATATCTTTTGTAACTCGAAGGAGCACAATGGAGTAACATAGGTGTGAGAAACACAAACTAGATCCGAGGAGGAGAGATCCAAAGAAGATTTGCTTCACCTAGATCCATCCTGGGCTCCTCTGCACTTAGACCCTCCATTCCACAGTTAGAGAGAGATCTGATACGTGTCAAACGTATCTATAAAATTTTATTTTCCATACTTATTTTATATCATTGCTAAATGTTTCTTACTATGGTTTTATAGCATTTACTGGACTAATCTTGTAGCCCAGTGCCCAGTGCCAGTTTATTTTTATTTTGTCCTTGCATTGTAGAAAAGGCCCAAAAATAAAAGTGCTCGGAATAATCTGAAAAAATGACAGAAAATCAAACATGATGAAAAACTCCCAGAGCCAAAAGAAAAGACCAAGGGGAGGCTCACAGACGGCAGAGGTGCGCTGGCCGTGGCCCCCCTATAGGTCGCGGCCATAGGTCGCCGCGGGCCCTCGGGCACCGCCTCTCGACGCCCTTCAGACTATATATTTGTCGTGACCTAAAACCGACGCCTCCTGGAGGATTTTTCCAAATACGATTCCGAGCTCCGCCACCATCGAAAACCCTAGTTAGGGAGACATAAGTTTTTGTTCCGGCACCCTGCTGGGACAGGGATCGACCTTCGGAGCCATCTTCATCGACATGGCTGCTTCCCATGATGATGCGGGAGTAGTCCCTCGTAGGGGATGAGGCTTGTACATGTAGCTATGTGGTTATATCTCTCCCATGGTGTGATCTTCATTGTGATCATGAGCATTGTTAATCTAGTTGAATTATATGATATTTTCCCCTTCTTCATGTAATGGATATGATGTTGCTAAATTGATGATATCTAGTATAATTTCCGGAGTCACCATTGTGATCATGGTGCCACGGTGACAGTGCGGGTGCCGTGTGTGACTCTATGGATAATAGATCAGAGGGATATTTATCATAAGTTTGTTCTTCTTGTTTAATTGAATAATGGAATTATGAGGTTTCTTGATGCTTGTGTTTAGTATAATCTCCATGGTGCCAAGGTGACAGTGTGGGTGCCGTGGATGTATTAGAAAGAGACTATTTAAGAGATGTGTTATGGTGTTTGTTAGTACTATTTTTGGATGCTGAAGTGCAACATGTAGTTGAAAGGATCGTATGGGCACCTAGAGGGGGGGGGGGGGTGAATAGGTGCTACACCAAATTTTAATATCTTTTCAATTTTAGGCTTGACACAAAGGTAAATTCTCTAGATATGAAACTATGGTGAATTTACCTATATGATGAGCAAACAACTACGACTAGGCAATTAACATGATACAAGTAAAGACAACTAAGAGATAGAGATAACCGAAAGTAGAAGCACGCGGAGGCAAGGATGTATTCCCGAGTTCCTCCTTGTTAAGGGAGTACGTCTCGTTGGAGGGGTGTGAGCTCACCACAAAGGCCTACTCAAGATGCCTCAAAAGGCCTCACCCTATTCTTCGATGAACCTCACCACAAGGGTTAGGTTCACCTTCCACTATCGGAATCCTTCAAGGCGGAATCCGGAGCCTTTACAACGTTCTTGGGCACACACCCACAACTTAATTGGGGGCTCCCAAATCAACAAATCTGTCACGATTACAACAAGTAGTAAGCAAAATGAATCTAGAGATTACAAGTAAACCCTAGAAACTAAATCCCTCAAGTGAATGAGGGGAAAATGAAGAACGTCTTGGTGAAGATGTAGATCGAGGCCTTCTCCTTCAATCCTCCAATTTTGAGCGAGTTTGGTTGGAGGGATTGGGAGATCTCGTCGATTTGAGCTTTGGCATTAATGGAGGAGAAAGAGTATTCAAAGCTGCTGTCTAGAGGTGGGTGGAGGGGTATTTATACCCCTCCACGGAAATCTGACCGTTATCCTGCGAGGGGCCGGATATTTCCGGTCTCTTAACCCCGGAACTTCTGGTGCAAAGGCCGAAACTTCCGGGGCGCCGTAAATCTCCGGGGAGAATCTCCGGGCCAAACTTTCGGACCCCCTACCGAGAGGGAAGCCAGGAAAGAGTTAGTGATTTTCGGCCTTGGAAATTTCTCAGGGCCGGAACTTCTGGCCATAAGGATGGAACTTCCGGACCGCCGGAAATTTCCGGTCGAACTTCCGGTCGAAAGTTCCGGGACCCCTCCCGCGAGGGTTCCCACAAATGACTTAGTCATTTGCTTGCCCAGATTTTTCCCAGGGCCGGAGCTTTCGGACACCTGGAAATATCCGGGTGAACTTCCGGACCAAAGTTCCGGTACCCCACCCGCGGGGTACGCCAAAAAGACTTAGTCCCGTTTCCCTTAGGCCGGAACTTCCGGCCAGGAGCACCGGAATTTCCGGGCCTATTTGGCAGAAAAGCCCGATGACTTCGTTGCACACCTCCGTCTTCGATCTTTTCACTGACTTGGTTAAATCATCATCTGATCCTGAAATTCAACAAACTAAAAGACATGATTAGCCCACAAAGTGTGTTATCATTAAATCACCAAAACTAAGAGATATTCTTTCAATCTCCCCCTTTTTGGTGAATGATGACAACACACGCATAACACGATATTTCTAGACAACAAAGGTAGAGAGCAGCTCCCCATAAGGATGAGCTCCCCCTAGATATGAGCATGCTTATCAACAAACCATAGAAGAAAACATAAAGACAAAGAAGTAGGTTCACAAGATGCATGTCTTACACCACACATCACAGAGTTCAACAAGGAAAAGATACACATAGGCACAAGCTCATAAGAACGAATGAAAAGACGAGAAGCTTGTGCCCAACCCATACAAATTCCACGTGCAACCTAAAAAGAACTACCTCTCCCCCTTTGGCATTAAGATACCAAAAAGGAGAAAAGAGCGATGCTAGCGTCCCAAAGCGATCACGCTAATGCCGTAGCCTCAGAGTCCTCCTCCTCAGACACGGTCTCCCTGTCATCATCATCAGACACCTCACAATCCCAGTTGACATACTTGCTGTTCCAATGCTTGTAAGCAACGAGAGGCTGAGTAGACTAAGCAGGCGATGGTAGATTTAGAGCAGCCATAATCTGTTCTTGATTTACTATGATAGCACGACGCTCCACATATGCTGCGTGGTTCTCCTTGTGGATGGAAACATTCATGCAAAGGACTTTCTCAATAGCACGCTTAATCCATGACCTCTTCTTGGGTGACTTCTTAGCAGCACCGGAACCCTCAGGAGCGTCAGAAGAAGGACGATCCCCACTCCTAGCATTGCGGGCTGAAGGAGGGGCAACAAGGTGAGCATGCTTCCTGTTCATCTTCACAACTCCATGAGCTTCACAAATCCAGCTCAGCATCCATATCAACCACATCATCATCAAAAGGATACTTAGACTTGATCAACATCATCACATATGGTGCATAAGGAGGCACCTTCTTGTTCATCACAGCTTCATACATCTCATGGAAGATATAATCCATAACATCAACAGGGCTTCCATTTGAGCGCAAAGTGCCCTGAGTGGCAGCCTCATAAGCATGGTGGAGGAGGTTCACAAGCCCTCCACGAATAGCATCATTATTTCCACCACTTGGAGCAATGGACTCACGAAACATACGGAGAAGAATATCATAGAGTGGAAGGGGTCCAGAGGTGGTACCAACTGCAGAAGCATTAGAGTAAAGCCCTCTCAACTGTTTCTTGTCATATTCAGCTCCAACAATGTGCATGCGAGCACCCTGATTGAGGTGGGAGCTGATAAAAGGATATCCCAGAAGAGCACCAAATTCCTAAAAGTTGGCTGTGAGCTTATGAGTCCCGGACATCCAAGTCATACCTGTGTTCACATCACCATCAAAGACAACTGTGGCATAAAACTACTGCACCATAAAGACATTGTACTTGCACTCTAGCTCCATGAGATGCCGCAGCCCCAAACAATGAACCACCTGAATGGCAGTCCCAAAATAATCCAGCTTCTTCTCAAGATGAGCAAAATCTATCGCCTTCATGGGACACACTATCTTCTTCTCACTCATCATAACATATACCTCCTTGTATAGGATCTCTTGATCATAACACCAAAAGCACGAGTCGATGGAGTAGTCACGAGGCTGGTCAAAGAAATCAGTGCGGCGCCACTAAGTAAACTCCGACTTGGACATGGACCCAAAGGTGACCTGCACGACCTTCTTTTTCTTCCTCTGCTCATCAATCGCTGCATGGCGAGAGGCCAAAGTTTCTTCATCAGAGCTATCCCCACTGACAGGAGACGGAGGAGGACGAACGGGGCGAGCGGCTGAACGCTTGGTGTGGACACGGGAGGAACTTGAACCACCTGCATAAAAGGAATGGATGGGCAGGGAAGCACAGATAAGCACTCATGTCCTGGAGGCCAAAGAAAAATAGCAGCAAAGCGAAAGAGATGAAAGTGCTCAGGTTCAAGCCAGAAGTTCCGTTCGAAGGGGCGGAAGTTCCGGTCCAGGGGGGCCGAAAGTTCCGGTGCACATGCATCGAGTGGAATCTCCGTTTGAATCTGAGTATTTTGCATATATTTTCAAATCATTGCTACAGAGTTGAAAAACTAGCCTAGAGAAACGATTCCACCACAAGAAACTAGCAAACTCCTCCTAAATCTCCTAGGTTAAACAAAAACAAATTCGTCCTAGATTTGAAATCGTGGGAGTTACCGGCATCCATGGGAGAAACGGATTGGAGGAGAACGATCCCCTCGATGAGGAGATGCAGATCCGGCAAAAATCCGGCGGAATCCGAGGCAGGAGCGACTCAGTGGAGATCGGCCGGAGGAGGAGGTTCCCGGGCAGGAGAGAGAAGGTGGAGGGCACGGGGGTGGAGGAACTGCTCGGGGTGAGCCAGTCCACCCCGCGGCCCTTCCAAAAAGGTGCCCGGTCACTTAGACCGGAAGTTCCGGGGTGACCCCCAGAAATTCCGCCTGCCGGAAATTCCGGCCCCTTAGGGCGGAAGTTCCGGCCCACCGCCAGCAGATGCTCCAAGAAAACTGGCACACACAAAACTGGACACGAGCGATGGAAAGCAAGGGTTCGGGGATGAGATGGGGCTTAGGTCAAGAATTCAAACTGTCATAAAATGGTACTACACTCATAATTGCAAGATGCAAAGATAAAAGCCAATTATGAGTGCTTTTCCATGAGGCGCACATAGTGACACATATAGGTCTAGAGGAGCCAAAAACATCAAATAAGAACCAACTCCTCACATGAGGAGGTCGGTGGCCGAAGCCACCATGTATGAGTTAATGGCATGACACCGCGGAGATATATCTTGGATCCATAACCAATACTCGTCATTTAAAGCTCACAATTCATGAATTGAAAATAGAGACAAATGAATTTTAATTTAGCCATATTGGGGGGGAGGGAGAGCCCAATCTATTAGGACAATACTCCCCTAAGTTCATGCCTACATCTAAACCAAATAGAAGTTGAACCAATAGTTGTGTATGCAAGATGGTCAAGTCAAGCTCCTTGAATCCACGATATTTAGCTCATGCCTCAAATAAGTCAATCTTGCTTCATCAAGTGGCTTCGTGAATATATCGGCAAGTTGGTCTTTGGTTGGCACATAAGCTAGCTCAATATCTCCACGGGCAACATGATCCCGAATGAAGTGATGACGAATCTCAATATGCTTGGTTCTTGAATGTTGCAACGGGTTGTAGGCGATCTTGATGGCACTCTCATTGTCACACAAAAGAGTCACTTTGTCACAATTGACACCGTATTCCTTTAAAGTTTGCCTCATCCATAACAATTGAGTGCATGCACTAGCGGCGGCCACATACTCGGCTTCGGCGATGGAGAGAGAAATGCAATTTTGCTTCTTAGAAGACCAACTCACCAAGGACCTAGCAAGAAATTGTCAAGCCACGGAAGTTGATTTCCTATCATCTTGATCACCGGTCCAATCCAAATCCGTGTACCCACAAAGAGTGAAAGATGAATCCCTCGGGTACCACAAACCAAACCTTGGGGTATGAATCAAATATCGTAGGATTCTCTTGACCGCCAACATGTGGCTTTCCTTAGGAGCCGCTTGATACCTTGCACACACACCTACACTCAACACAATATCGAGTCTAGATGCACAAAGGTAAAGCAACAAACCAATCATGGAGCGGTAGAGCTTTTGATCCACATCTATACCCTTTGGGTTAAGTTGTAGATGGCATTTGATATCCATAGGAGTCTTCTTCTCCTTAGCATCTGCCGTATTAAACCGCTTGAGCATGTCTTGGATATACTTTGCTTGGCTAATGAAAGTCCCTCCTCTCAATTGCTTGATCTCAAATCCAAGAAAGAACTTCAACTCACCCATCATGGACATCTCAAACCTATCGGTCATAAGCTTTGAAAATCATCATTAAAAGCTTTGTTAGATAAGCCAAAGATAATATCATCAACATATAGTTCGCATACGAAAAGCTCCCCTTTAACCCTCTTAGTAAAAAGAGTGGGATCAATTTGCCCAACTTCAAATCCACGGTCTAACAATAACTCTCTAAGGTGTTCATACCACGCACGTGGGGCTTGTCTAAGTCCATAGAGCGCCTTATCAAGCTTGTAGACATGGTTAGGGAAGTTGAGGTCCTCGAACCCCGGGGGTTGCTTAACGAACACCAACTCTTTTAAGGGACCATCGAGAAAAGCACTTTTAATATCCATTTGTTGCAATTTAAAGTTATAACGGGATGCATAGGCAAGAAGGATACGGATGGACTCAAGGCGAGCCATGGGTGCATAGGTCTCTCCAAAATCAATGCCTTCAACTTGGGAGTACCCTTGAGCCACCAATCTAGCCTTGTTCCTCACAACCATGCCATGTTCATCTTGCTTGTTCTTAAAAATCCATTTTGTGCCAATAACATTGCGGCACTCCTTTGGCTTCTCAACTAACTTCCAAACTTTATTGCGCTCGAAATTGTTGAGCTCTTCATGCATGGATTCCAACCAATCCGGATCTTCAAGAGCTTCAGACACTTTCTTCGGTTCCACCATGGCAATGTGAGCTTGATGATCACTAAAGTTTGCCAATTGCCTCCGGGTGGACACCTTGGCTCTCACATCACCAATCACCTTCTCAAGAGTATGCTCACGAATTTCCATGGTTCTTGCAACTCTAGCTCGATGACGGGCTTCGATATCCTCATTGCATCTTGGAGGTATCACTTGATCATCTTGATCATTTGTGTCCCCGTCTTGACCGAAAAGATGACCTTGATCATCAAAAGGCACGGCATCAACATTTGAAGAAGAATATGATTGAGAAAGGTCTTGATCATGGCTAGCATCACGAATAGGTGAGTTGGGCTCTTGCATAGCAACTTGATCAAGGGGTTGAGGGTCTTCAACTTGTTCTGTTGGGTTGGTGCAATAGGATCTTCATTGGCAATATTTTCTTGTGTAGATGAAGGCTCCACTTGAGTAGAGCATTGTCCTTCTCAATCCGCCACAAGGGTTTCCTCAACGGGGCGGAAAAATCACACACCCATTCTTTTTATGGCTTCTTGAGGAATTTCATCATCTACATCGGAAACATGAAATTGCGCCACTTGGGAGCCGTTATTTTCCTCGAACACCACACTACAAGATTCTATGATACGCTGTGAGGCTTTATCATAGATTCTATAAGTGTGGGATTCGGCACCGTAACCAACAAAGATACCCTCTAGAGATTTAGATTCAAATTTAGTTAAGCGACAACCTTTGATCAAATAGAAACACTTACAACCGAAAACATGGAAGTAGGAGATGTTAGGCTTGTTGCCGGTGAGAATCTCATATGGAGTCTTGTTCAAACCTTTGCGGAAGTAGAGCCGGTTGGACGAATGACATGTCGTGGATATAGCCTCCACCCAAAAGCTCAACGGAGACTTAAACTCCGCTAACATGGACCTTGCCATATCCATAAGAGTCCGGTTCTTCCTCTCGGCTACCCCATTTTGTTGAGGGGTATAAGTTGCGGAATATTGATGACGAATACCCTCTTCACTAAGAAATTCATTGAGGGTGTAGTTCTTGAACTCAGAGCCATTGTTACTCCTAATTGCCAATATGGGGACATTGTGTTGACGTTGCATTTCAATGGAGAAGTCGATGAAGGTTTGTTGGGTCTCACTCTTCGACTTGAAGAAATAAACCCAAGTGAATCTTGAATAGTCATCAACAATCACCAAGCAATACATTTTCCCACCAAGACTAGCTTCGGGAACGGCACCAAAAAGATCCACATGGAGGAGCTCCAAGATCCTCTTGGATGAAATAATAGTCTTGCTAGGATGTGGAGAATCATGCATCTTTCCTTCAACACATGCCCTACAAACACGATCTTTGAAAAAGGAGACATTTTCTTTTAGTCCGAGAATGTGGCCACCCTTGTGAAGACTTTGCAAAGTTCTCATGTTGACATGGGCCAAGCGGTGATGCCACAACCAACCCACGTCGGCCTTTCTGAAAAGGCACATCGAATTTGAAGTGGTTTTCCCCGAAAAGTCAACCACAAACAAATCATCTTCGATGTACCCAACGAAAGCGACCTTTAGAGTCTTGCTCCACAAGAGTACCACAATATCAATATCAAGAAAGACGGCAAAGCCCATCTTATTAAGTCCACGAACGGAAAGTAAATTATAACCAAGGGTTTTGACAAGTATAACATTCACTAGGGTGATATCCTTAGCGACTACCACCTTGCCAAAACCCGATACCTAGGATTTTGATTGATCTCCATAAGTGATGGTTGCTTGATTTAGATTTGGTCTTATCTCCGTCATTATCTTCTTACTTCCGGTCATATGTTTTGGGCATCCACTATCAAGCACCCATTTTGACCCACCGGAAGCATAGTCCTACAAGAAATCATTGCTTTGATTTAGGTCCTCATTTTGCAATGGGTCCTCTTTTGTTAGCAACAAGGGTCTTAGTAACCCAAATAGAATGAGCAATAGGAACATTTCTAGGACCAACCAACTTAGCATAGATATCCCCATAATAATCAACATATAAAATGTAGTGGGGGTTAGTTTTTCCCGCAAATTCATCACTAGTGGTTTTACCCCTACTGGCACCACCACTAGAAATGTTGACCTTCTTGGCTTGAGGGATCTTCTTTGCTTGAGGAGCCCATGCATCTTTCATGAAGTTCTCCTTCTTCTTTTCCTCCTCAACAAACCCGACACCAACTCTCCCTTTTTGTGGAGTAACAAAAGGTTTCTTACCTAGGGAGATGGCCTTAGCAAGATTGATCTTCAACCTAGAATTTTCCTCAATGATATTTGCATGATCACAAGTAATAGGAGTGGAGGAACTAGGAACATCAATTTTAGATGGTTGAGCTTGAAGTTGTTCATACGACTTGGTGAGGGTAGAGTGTTCACTCTCCAATGCCTTGTGAGCCTTGAAAAGTTTCTCTAGCTCTCGGTTAGTCTAGAATGACCAACACCAAGCTCAACCTTTTCTTTCTTACATGTTTTGTATTTTTCAATTGCATGGTCACGTTCTTTAATGAGTTTAGCAACAATTTAATCATTTGACTCTTCTATAGATTCTAGGTGTTCCTCAAGAGAAACCCTAAGCTCATGCTCTTCTTCAAGATTATCTTTCAAGGATGCAATTTCCATAGCATCCTCTCTTTAAATGTTTCCCTTGATCTCAAGCATCTCTTGATCTTCCCCATATTGACTCATAAGAGCCTCAACATGCTTCTTGGTTTCACCTTGCAGGTTAGTTATGAAATGATCGAAGGCAACTATTTCCTCTCTAACTCTAAGACTAGTAGCATCATTCACATTACTCATAGTCTTAGGAGATGAAGGGGATGCTAGGTCTTGGCCATGAGACATCTTATGGAGGGGATGGAGACATTCTCATTGGGGGATTCAAAGAGGGAAGGGGATGATGAAGATGCTATGGCAATGGCGGTCACTCCACTTGTGGTTTCTTCTTCTTCTTCCCTGGATGAGTACTCTTCTTGAGCAAGCAACACAATTCTTGGGGGCTTCTTGTTGATGGAATTCTTCTTGAAGAATGGTTTCTTGTGAGTGATCTTTGACTTGTCCTTGCGAACAAGCTTCCCTCCACGATGTTCACGATTCTCAAACGGACATTCGGCCACAAAGTGATATTGATCTTGGCAATTGTAGCAAGAACGAACCCTTTTGCCACCCTCCTTCCTTCCACTTGACTTGTTAACAAGTTACTTTGCCTTGGACGGACTCTTCCAAAAGGCTTTAGATGTGAGAGCCGAATAGTCCTTGAGAGTATCTTCAAGATCTTTGGGATGCCAATGTGACACATCTTCTTGAGTCTCATCATCGATCTTCGTCTTGCACCACACCTTTGGCCTTCAAAGCAAGTGAGGTTCCTTTGTGCATTCCAATGGCCCGGGCATGAGCGTCATCGGTGTTCTTGGCGGCCACCTTGAATGCTGCCATTTCTTGCATAACTTCATGTGAAGACATTAGGTGATAGTTGTGTCTTCCTTGGAGACTCTTCAAGTCGGTGGGCTCGAAAGGCATGAGGGCACTCACATACTTCCTCTTGATCCAAGCATCATCCACATAGGTGGCTCCAAGAGCTCTAAATTGAGTGGCAATGGTCTCGAGTCTTCGAAACATGTCTTCATGGTCTTCAATTTCGACCATAAAAAATCCCTCGGCTTGGTTGCTCAAGGCTTCAAATCTATTCCTCTTCATACTCTCATTACCAACAAACACCTCGGAGAGAGTCTCCCAAGCTTCTTTGGCGGTGGTGGAAAGTTTGATGTGAGTCATGTGCTTTTCTCCCACGACGGTTTGAATCATGTTGAGGGCCAAGTCATTGAGTTGGCAATCCACGACCTCTTTTCTTGTCATGTTGTTTGGGTCGACGGCCTTGAATCCAATCTCAATGATTTTCCATAGTTCGATTGAAGCACTCTTGACATGAGATCTCATAAGAAATTGCCAATTAGAAAAACAAGATGGATTAAGCCTAGGTGGATCACCCCTATTGTTTATATGAGGATGTGGAATAGGTGGGTCGGGGGAGTAGACAAACGGAACCCCATGGTACTCTGCCTTCCCACCATCAATTTTAGGAGGGCATTCTTTAGTTCCTTCACCCTCCTCAACTTGAGTGGCGGACGCGTTAACCTCAAGGGAGGGAGATGCGGGGGCTTTACAAGCATTCAAGAGTTGTGCCATCATTGTGTGCAACTCTTCCATTTGAGTACCCATGGATGCCTCCAATTTCTTGAATTCATCCATGGAGACTCCGCTAATAGTGGCCTCCGGCTCTCCACTCTCGGGTGCCATACTCTCTTAGGCGGTGAAGCCTAATTAATGAGCCAAGGCTCTGATACCAATTGAAAGGATTGTATGGGCACCTAGAGGGGGGTGAATAGGTGCTACACCAAATTTTAATACTTTTTCAATTTTAGGCTTGACACAAAGGTAAATTCTCTAGATATGCAACTATGGTGAATTTACCTATATGATGAGCAAACAACTACGACTAGGAAATTAACACGATACAAGTAAAGACAACTAAGGGATAGAGATAACCAAAAGTAGAAGCACGCGGAGGCAAGGATGTATTCCCGAGTTCCTCTTTGTTAAGGGAGTACGTCTCGTTGGAGGGGTGTGAGCTCGCCACAAAGGCCTACTCAAGATGCCTCAAAAGGCCTCACCCTATTCTCCGATGAACCTCACCACAAGGGTTAGGTTCACCTTCCACTATCGGAATCCTTCAAGGCAAAATCCGGAGCCTTTACAACGTTCTTGGGGCACACACCCAAAACTTAATTGGGGGCTCCCAAATCAACAAATCTGTCACGATTACAACAAGTAGTAAGCAAAACAAATCTAGAGATTACAAGTAAGCCCTAGAAACGAAATACCTCAAGTGAATGAGGGCGAAATGAAGAACGGCTTGGTGAAGATGTAGATCGGAGTCTTCTCCTTCAATCCTCCAAATTTGAGCGAGTTTGGTTGGAGGGATTGGTGAAAGAACAAACGATGTTGCCTAGAGGGGGTGTGAATAGGCGATTAAAACTTTTCCGGTTTAGGGCTTGATAATTGCGGAATAAAACTAGGTGTTTAAATTAACAAGCCAACAACCTAAATAAACTAGGCTCACCTATGTGCACCAACAACTTATGCTAAGCAAAGCAAGCAACAAGGTGATAGCAAGATATAAAACTTCAATCACGAAGGCTATCACAATGTAAATTGCATAAGTAAAGAGCTCGGGTATAGAAATAACCGAGGCACGCGGAGACGAGGATGTATTCCCGAGTTCCTCCTTGTTAAGGGAGTACGTCTCGCTGGAGGGGTGTGAGCTTGCCACAAGAGGCCTACTCAAGATTCCACAAAAGGCCTCACCCTATTCTTCGATGAACCGCACCCAAGGGTTTGGTTCACCTTCCACTCTCGGAATCCTTCAAGGCGGAATCCGGAGCCTTTACAACAATCTTGGGGCACACACCCACAACTCAATCGGGGGCTCCCAAACTTTTCCCGAAGCTTCACAACTCGAAGTCTTCACGACACCTCCAAACCGTCTAGGGTACACAAGGCACCCAAGTGGCACAAGCTCTTGGAACACAATGCACACAAGAGTAACAAGCTTCTCAACTTCAATCCCACGAATCTTCGTGGAGAGCACAATCCGATGCAACTAATGCAAAAGGCAAGAACACACTAAGTGGTCAAAGTCCTTCTCTCCAAAATCCAACCAAAGCAACTAATGCTATGGAGGGATTTAAGAGGAAGAACAAAGAGGAGAAACACTAAGAACTCCAAAATCTAGATCTACTAGGTTCCCCTCACTTAGAGAAGGAATGGATTGGTGGAATTGCAGATCTAGATCTCCTCTCTTGAATCCCTAAATTTGGGCAAGAATCATTGGAGGGATTAAGAGAAACCCAAGTTTTTTGAGGTCAAAACAATGGAGGAGAGAGAGAATGAATGGCCAGCCTCTTCTTGGGGAAGAAGGAGGCTATTTATAGCCTCCCCCAAAATCTGACCGTTACAGCCACGGGAGGCCGGAAATTCCGGGTTTAAGGGTCGGATATTCCGGTCCTCGGAAATTTCCGGGGAAACTTCCGTGGCGAATTTCCGGACCCCCACCCAAGAGAAAAACGCAAAAGACTTAGCCAAATTTTTCTTGGGCCGGATATTCCGGACCAAGGACCGGAATTTCCGGACCCCCGGAAATTTCCGGGGCAAATTTCTGGAACCCCTCCAGAGAGAAACACGAAAAAGACTTAGCCAAAAACTTCGGATGAAAATAGGGCCGGAACTTCCGGGGCAACGGCCGGAACTCCCGGGGGCCAGAATTTCCGGCCTCCGGTCCGGAACTTCCGCCCCACAGAAAAACAGCAGAAACTGCAAGGTGGAATGGATTGGTGGAATTGTAGATCTAGATCTCCTCACCCTATTCTCCGATGAACCGCACCCAAGGGTTTGGTTCACCTTCCACTATCGAAATCCTTCAAGGCGGAATCCGGAGCCTTTACAACAATGTTGGCGAAGCTTCACAACTCGAAGTCTTCGCGACACGTCCAAACCGTCTAGGGTACACAAGGCACCCAAGAGGCACAAGCTCTTGGGAACACAATGCACCCAAGAGTAACAAGCTTTTCAACTTCAATCCCACGGATATTCGTGGAGAGCACAACCCGCTGCAACTAATGCAAAAGGCAAGAACACACTAAGTGGTCAAATCCTTCTCTCCAAAATCATTGGAGAAATGGATTGGTGGAATTGTAGATCTAGATCTCCTCTCTTGAATCCCTAAATTTGGGCAAGAATCATTGGAGGGATTGAGAGAAACCCAAGCTCTTTGAGGTCAAAAAATGGAGGAGAGAGAGAATGAATGGGCAGCCTCTTCTTGGAGAAGAAGGAGGCTATTTATAGCCTCCCCCAAAATTTGACCGTTACAGCCACGGGAGGCCAGAAATTCCGGGTTTAAGGGCCGGATATTCCGGTTCCTGGAAATTTCCGGGGAAACTTCTGGGGCGAATTTCCGGACCCCCACCCGAGAGAAAAACGCAAAAGACTTAGCCAAAATTTTCTTGGGCCGAATATTCCAGACCAAGGACTGGAATTTCCGGACCCCGGAAATTTCCGAGGAAACTTCCGGGGCAAATTTCGGATGAAAAATAGGGCCGGAACTTTCGGGGCAACGGTCGGAACTCCCGGGGGGCGGAATTTCCGGCCTCCGGTCCGGAACTTCCGCCCCACAGAAAAATAGCAGAAACTGCAATACGAAAACGGGCATATCTTCTGCATCCGGACTCCGTATTCGATGATCTTGGGCTCGTTGGAATCGTAACAACGAGCTCTACAATAATATACAGAAAAACATTTTATTCCAACAAGGGAGGATAAAACCAAATGGAGAAAGGTAAAACCTCTCTATGAAAGACGAACCGATAAACCTCCAAAACCAAAAATGCAATAGGAGATGCATATGAAAACCGTTTTCGAGGAACTTGGCCTTGTCATGACAAGCACGACAAGCACCAAGACCACACCACGATAAGAGCCAAATAAGAACCAATAAAGATGATGCCAATGATGCAAAGGTTTGAGCTCTCCACGAACGATACGAACAAGATACTCGGTCGAGAGCCCCTCTTGATAGTATGGCTATCTATCCTATAATTCAGTCTCTCAACTAACATCATGAGACCGGTAAAATAGAAAACCTATCAAGATCATACCTTTGCCTTGCGCTTAATCCACTTGAGCTAGATGATGACGATCTTTGTCTTCTCAAGTTGGACCACCTTTCTTGATTGCGCTCCGCTTGGTGAAGACTCGCTAATAGCTCCCCCATAGACCAATATGGGAGAGGCACTCTTCGGCATATCTTCACTTGGACTTGAGTGTTGATCAACACGCACTTAGCCTTGATCAACAAATACTCTTCTTCCCTTAGCCTTGACTCCAACAAATGGAGATCAAGCAAAGCAAATGGACACACCTACAAGTAGCTCAATAGAAACATTAGTCCATAGAGATTGTCATTAATTACCAAAACCACACATGGGGGCAACCATGCACTTTCAATTGGGAGATCTCGTCGATTTGAGCTTTGGCATTAATGGAGGAGAGAGAGTATTCAAAGCTGCCGTCTAGAGGTGGCTGGAGGGGTACCCCTCCTCAGAAATCTGACCGTTATCCTGCGAGGGGCCGGATATTTCCGGTCTCTTAACCCCGAAACTTCCGGTGGGGGCCGGAACTTCTGGTGTAAAGGCCGGAACTTCCGGGGCGCCGGAAATCTCCGGGCCAAACTTCCGGACCCCCTACCGAGAGGGAAGCCGGGAAAGACATAGTCATTTTTGGCCCTGGAAATTTCTCAGGGCCGGAACTTCCGGCCATAAGGCCGGAACTTTTGGACCGCCGGAAATTTCCGGTCGAACTTCCGGTCGAAAGTTCCGGGACCCCTCCCGCGAGGGTTCCCACAAATTACTTAGTCATTTGCTTGCCCAGATTTTTTCCAGGGTCAGAACTTCCGGACACCCGGAAATATCCGGGTGAACTTCCAGACCAATGTTTCGGTACCCCACCCGCGGGGTACGCCAAAAAGACTTAGTCCCGTTTCCCTTAGGCCGGAACTTCCGGCCAGAAGCACCGGAATTTCCGGGCCTATTTGGCAGAAAAGCCCGGCGACTTCGTTGCACACCTCCGTCTTCGATCTTTTCACTGACTTGATTAAATCATCATCTGATCCTGAAATTTAACAAACTAAAAGAGATGATTAGCCCACAAAGTGTGTTATCATTAAATCACCAAAACTAAGAGATGTTCTTTCAGTAGTGTCCCTAGATGTGGAATACAATCTTCAAGGTGTGCTTTTGTAGCCCTACGCGATTTTCATCCTGTTTTGATCCACAAAAGAATGATCTCCGGGTAACTTCTACCATACATGGTTTTGAAGGAAGTATCATGTGTTTAATTATGTTAATGATGTTGAGAGTGGTCACTAGTGAAAGTATGAAGCCTAAGCCTTGTTTCCAACCATTAAAACACTGTTTTTAGTCATTTTTGCCACTTGTTACCTTGCTGCCATTTTTATTACTAGTGACTAGTGCTCCCCAACAGAGTCTACAAGAATAGAAGCGTGTAGTAGGACATCAAGATCCATACTTGTAACTCTAGGGTTGTAAACTCTATTCATACTTTTGACTCAAAGATCTAGCATTGATTAATCATTCATCTTATTATGGCTTTCTGTTGTACTATGAGATGACTCCGATTTATTTGATTTGTGAGTTCACTTTTTTTATTCTCCTAGTCGTTGACTAAACCCCCATTGGGTTCAATGTGGGATATGTAAGGGATTGGTGAGATGTATTTGTCCTTCACCCTTATTTATATTTTTTGTGAGATTAATTTTATGATTGTATGTTATGCTGAATATGCCTAGTGTTCGTAATTCTTGTTGCCACTTTAAGGGATAAAAACATGATCCAGATACCTATATGGGTAAGCACTTATTTCCATCGAATCCGCTAGCTCATGTGTGATATCAACGCGGAGCGAACATAATAAGAAGAGCACGAGGAGCCATGATGCTTGGAGCGTTGGTCCATTCTAACGACCTTAATTTTTGAACCAGCCGTTCATGATAATAATGGAAGGCATGACAAAAGGATCAAACAATCCCAACATGATGAGTTTGAATATTTAAGGGTGACTCACCTATCGAACACTTAATATAAGGAGTAACATTGCATGACTGTTGCACAAGGCCACATCCACTATTACCATGAAATGAATCTCTCTGCGCCTTAATTCTGTATTACATGAGACACCATTTACTTCGGTCATTTACTTTTACATTAATTAGTTGCAATTATTTGTTAAGATCTTTTATTATTTATTATCATAATTACTCTTTAATTTTCACCACCACAATTATTGCAGACATCACAATAGTCAATTCCCTCGAGACTCGTGACACCTCGAGTGTCACCGAAACACACGCATGTGCTCTTCATTGGGAATGATATAAAAACTAAGATAATACTTCTGTGGAAAGGTAACTTTAATCAGTCCTTGGCGTTTGCAGGCAATCAAGCAATTTTCTGACACGGTTGACCGCGAGCTACACATTTAGTGTTAGTTTCCTGAGCAAGTTGCAGGAGTCGACTGTCGTAAATGCTCACTTTCTCAACATAGATTCTACGTGATCATGAAGAAAAATGTTTACGAACTATCACGGGTGGTTTCTATTGGAAAGACCTCCGGAATTCGGTGCAAAACTTGGTAAGTCTAGTATTGTTGATATTAACACCTTATTTTCAAGCCTAACTACAAATTCTGAAATAGAGAAAACTTTGAGAGAGATTGGTGCTCTGTCAAAATATGTTGTTAAATCTCGTATAATTATGCCTACTATTACTGCTAAAAAATGTATATCGATGTTGATTTTATCCGTAAAGTACATGGCATCTTATAATTTTGACACCCTTTGTGATACTCACTGAAAAGAAGGCATGTCACAATAATTTCTCTTATTAAAACTTTTCAGATACAAAGCCAATGAATGGTTTGATAAGCATTCTCACCATTGCATAACTTGTTGGACAGAATGCATTAACATGTTTATGCATAAATTTTCTCCTATCTCAAAGCCGATGCAGCTTCGACAAGAGATGACATCTTTCGCTTAGAAACTGGGAGAAGTATTATCTAAAATTTTGGAGAGATATCTTAAACTTGTGAATCTCTAATCGAACCATGGCTTTGCTTATTATTTCATAATTAATATATCTTATGACGGAAGAAACAACGAATATAAACAGATTATTGATGGTAGTCCAGGTCGAGTATTCATGCCCTTGAGAGTAGAAAAGTCACAACGCCTTATTCACACCATAGCAACTACAAGAGAACAATGGTACTCCAAGGAACCAATTATGCTCATGGTGGTGACAATTGAGGAGATGGCAACGGCTAGTGGTGGAGGCAATGGAGGAGATGGTAACAGCTGTTGTGGCATTGAAGGATATGACAACAATGATGTTGCTTGATTCATGGGCAATTGATTCATATTTTTTATTATGTTTAGTTGCTACAAGTTCTATGATGATCTTTTATTCGAAATGGGGGTAGCCCCGTCCTCTGCATCGATTGATGCATGCAATATTTTATGCTCTATTAATTTCAGTTATTACAAAGGATTACATCATGGATCGCATAAGTTCGATACATGAATCAACCATCTAAAGAACAATCACAACATGAAACGACATTGCATTAACATGTTCTATGATGACCTATACTTTTGGATAAAAAACTATGGTAACGTTTAAAATTTAAATATTTTCTAATGTTGAGTACTAAACACTATCATATACTATTACTTAGTGAAAATGGTTAAACTATCATCCAAATGTAAAAGACTGTCAAAATCGCCAAGATTCTGTTTAAAAGTACAAATTATGCACCATCTATTCTGACTGAACCTATGTCACCGTGAAAGCGCAGCTTTGCGGTATGAATTTTTTGGGATATGCTAGAGTTGCTCTTAGTTGTAGTGCACACCTGAATGGAGGGAGTAGTTACCATGGATCACAGCCATTCAATAAACAAAATTTTGTGCTTTTACGGTATGAATTTTTTGGTATATGCTAGAGTTGCTCTTAGTTGTAGTGCACACCTGAATGGAGGGAGTAGTTACCATGGATCACAGCCATTCAATAAATAAAATTTCATTTAAGTGTGATCAATCGATGTACTGAATAATTAACTAACATAAATACGCGGGACTGTGGGTGTATGTGTCCGATCGAGGAGGATACGATCCTCTCCAGCTAAACCGTGATCCCACCCACGGTGCTCCATGTTTCTGAGCTAAGCTATAGCTTAGCTAGCTGCTGATCGAGTCTCATCCATACACCAGCGAAGCTTCTGATCCCCAAAATCTCCAACAAGATTTCACAGAGCCTGACCTGGCCTTTGTCTCATTTCCTAGTGGTTTTTTCATGGCATCAAGGTGTCATACTTTGATGACAAAGATCTCCTCGACGATCATCTATGAGAAAATCGAGGTACCGTAAAAAACATAGGTTAAACCTTAAAGAGGAAACCCGTACATTTATATGTCACACGCTTGAGGATTAAATTTCATCCGACATCAGCACTGATAAACGGCTTGATTATTCTTTCCATTATGGTGGGGCCGGCGAAAGATGTATAGATTCAATGTCATTTTGGGCTTATAATAATGGACTGTGCTACCTAGTGCACGTGCCCTAGATTTGCCGTCCGTGGGCACGGATGGAATTAGGTAATTAACCCATGCATGCAGGTAACTAGCCAATCCGCGTATGGACTTTTTCTTTGGATCCCAAACTTTAAAATGTTTTATCTTTTGAACTGTAAGTCAAAACTCAGATCTGTTTTCACGGTTAGCTTAGTCGCGTCGAGATCTTCGAAAGTAGATCCCATGTTGATATGTTTTGATAATATTTTTTTCTCGACTCTAGTTGCCAGGTTATAGTCACTTGGTCACCAGGGTATTACCATGTTGGTCACCAGGTTAAAATCAAAAAGTTACCAGGTTATTTGAACTTTGCTACTCACCAATATAGGCCTACCCTAATGTTAATGTGATCTTTTATGTGTTTAGATCCCATGTTGATATGTTTTGATAAAAAATAAATCTGATCTTAGTTGCCAGATTATAGTCATTTGGTCACCAGGCATAGTCATGTTGGTCACCAGGTTAAAATCAAATGGTTATCAGGTTTTTTAAACTTCGCTACTCACCAATTTAAGTCTTTCTTGATGTTAATTTGATCTTTTCCGTGTTTAGAGTGTATCAAATATCCATTCTCTGGACATATAGATCCTTGCTACGATGAAACATATGTAAATATTATCTGGTAATTGTGTGCTATTTGGAGGGTAACTGTTAACCAGTAGCATGGCAACTAAGGTATAATAACCTGGCAACTGATGACGAAAAAAAAAGTCATCAAAACATATTAAGATGGGATCTTGTTTTGAAGTACTCATCGAGACGAACTCAACGGTGAAGACGGATCGTCAATTGCATTGACGGTTTAAGAGATAAATCATTTTAAAAATTCGGGTTTGGGAAAAGATTCCATACATGCATGTGATTGTTAGTCCCTCCGCCCCTATAGGAGGCAGATGCTTGCATGCATGCGCCGTATATAATTCTTTGTTGGGGCACGGACTCTTGTTAGAATAATCGTATAATAATTTAGGAAGTGTATGGGCCCTTAGCTTATACGAATAATAATTTTGCAACATCTCGGATGGTTATTTTGGTTGTATGGCATGTGCTTGAAATGTAGCCCTACATTACGAGTGGAGAAGGGAGGCTCGGACTCATGCAGAGTTTAGCCTATATATCATAAAAAATGAAATCGATTTTCTTTTAGGCAGCCTGGATTCTCCATTAATTAATAAGAGGGATTGATACTGGGCGTGCAAGGCGATCTCTCCCTTTCACTTTAAGAGGCCGGCCTCTCGACATCATCCAGCTTCTACTTTTCTCTACCCCTTCCCTTTTTTCTTGTACTGCCCCCATTTTTTTTGGTCATCTTCTAGCTAGGTCTTGTCTGTTGGTAGCTACCTGGGTATAGTCCATGAGTACAAGCAACTTTGGGGACAGCATGGAGTGGGGCAGAGGGAGGCCGTCGCCGCCGTCATCGTCAGGGTCAAAGAGGGGCAAGAGAGGCGGCAGCTCCGTGGACAAGCGGAGGCAGCCGCAGCGAGGCCTTGGTGTAGCGCAGCTGGAGAAGATCAGGCTGGAGAGTGAAATGGCCGAGTACCTGAACCACCCTCCTCTAGCCGGACAGCCACCTCCGTCGTCGATGCACGGAACCGGTAGCTTCAACCTGCAGGTGATTATTGATCGAAAGTTCTTGCATATCTGGTCTGTGGTAGATATCTAGTTAGTTATATATGCGATGTTAATTATTGGTTGATCTGATCTTGTTAGAATCTATATATACTTGGTGCACGGTTTCTGATTTGATGTGGTTATGGAATTAGATTAAGAAGAAGGAAGATGCATGGTCATCGTCGGCATCCTCCTCCTTCCATGCTAATAACATCAACGTTCCATCGGCCTACCCCATCCACCCAAATCTTGCGGTATATACATTTTTTACTTAACCGGCAATTGAATTCTCCGTCAAAGTGTATCCAGTGTACTATTTTACCAAAACATACGTGGTATATTTACCAAAACGTTGCCCAATTGGTGTTATCTCTTCGGAAATTAGGTTACCTTTTTCGCTGTGATATTGCCTGGGATTAAAGATTCATGCATGCTTATCCATTTTCGGTAAATTATTTGGTTAAACAACCATTTGGTCAACAAATGCAAATTGGTGGTCATCAACAGTCTCGCAGGTTAAACTTTGACCGCCAATTTTCCATAGAAATATGTTGCTTGAAACAAAAAATTGTTATACACTACACAAGTATATACTATTTCATAATGAATATAGCAATACAAATTTATTATCGGCGTTGGTAAGATTTTCTTTACATAGTGATGATCAAATTTATGACTATTTGGCTAGGATAAATCCTAAAATGAGTTAATGGATGCCATTAACACCCACGATTTATCGTCCTTCTCGATCCATCTGAAGTGTGACACATGGAAACATTACTCAACTGTAAATTAAGTGTAGCCACTAAATGTATGAGTTAAGTACTATATATGCTAGTAGTATAGACTTGGACTCGTATTAACCAAAATGTTGTCCGATTATTTTTTGTTAGAGTGGTCATTTTCTCGATATCTAGCTAGATTAATTTAAAATTTTGCATGCTATTCAAATTTGATGATTTAGTTGACTAAACATAATTGAGTAACAAATAATGGTTACCCCACGAGATGGGAAAAAGTTGGGCAGAAAATCCATTTTTATTATTGGCCTTTAGTTTTGTTTCCAACGCTTTAAATTGCCTCTATCAATATATTTCTAGTAGTACTGCGTATCATAATGCATGATATATAAATTGATACTCCATGTTGAATTATTTTGGAGGGTAGTCGAAAGTATGACTGACTACACAATTAAGTATGAAGCCACAGAGAAGAACAAGAGTATCATTGCAACCAAAGATCAGATTTTATTCTCCCATGTGCACGTGATAGCCCTATCATCATGCTGCATATCTTATGCTCAGTGTAGTGCGACCTAACCTCTTATGTAACATACTTAGATGGCCTATAATGGAGGGAGATCAGGAGACATGAGATACGGAGAATCCCCATCAACTACTCCGATCAGCAGGTAAGTATTATCAATTAACATGTGGTCAAGGACATACTATGATCAAATTAAACAGCAAATGATGCCCCGGGCAGAATTAACATTATTGTTCGCCCAACATTCATCAGATCAACGCCGAATTACCATGGAGCAGCTTTCTATGGAGCAGCACATTACTCTCATCCGAGCAACAACGCCACGTTGCCTCTTTTCGAATCCGAGGTCGGTGGGTATATATGTGGGGAAGTGTATTTATACCGTTATGGACTTGTCATCTATTTGTTACAAATTACACACATAGAAGCAGATTCTTTAGAAAAATATCACCACATAATTGTTCCATTTGATTTTAACATTTCAAATAATGATTTGAAGCCTTTTCTGAGAAGAAAGATTATATTGCTCACTTGATCTCAACATCAAGATAACATTCTAACCTATCGGTTTGAATATGTATAGTACTAGCTATCGGCTTTGAAGATTTTTGAATTGCTGGCAAATATGGTGGTATAATGTGCTAATATCCTTAAATCTGACCCAACAACGTGCCATCTTTTTTTTTTCGAATGCATGACCATGCTGAAATTTACTGTTACACAATCTAGTCTTATCGAGCTGACCTTCTACAGGACTCTATTGGCTTCAAGGGACATCATGACCTAAATCACCCACTGACGGTGGAACCATCGGCGGCGAGTACGAACTCAGATGAACCACAAGATGTGGACCTGGAGCTCAAACTATGATCCTAGTTAATTAAACACGTCCAAGATTTTGTGTAAAAAAAACACGTCCATGATCCTTCCTTCATTGATGGCACATGAACTTAAGTGCTTAATTATGTTTGTGTAATGCATGCATATATTGATTTGGCGGATATATGCTGGCTCGCTAGTTAATTCGTACAAATAGATATGCTCTCCACGTTACAAAAGAGTTTGAACAACGGCCATTGATTTCGAGGAATAATGTTTGTGATGCAGAATGAGAATTACATATGTAGAGAGAGGGGGAGAGCAGCTGGTCTAACTGGTCTATTAATTAGGTATAGAGATCAGGCTCCCATTGCCATAATGCCATTTGCACCTGGCTAGTGTTGTATGATAAGATGCGTGCATCAATATATAATCTTATTAATTTGTTAGCGATCGTTGATGATATCTCTGCTTGCATGCAGCTGGGAAGCTTGCTCCGACGACTTGGGATGTACATGTAGTATCTTATCTTCCGGTAAGCCCCATGCATGCATGCATGCACTGATGCACTCGTATATGCACACAATATCCCCGCAAGAAAAAAAACAGTGTATAACCAGTAACCACACACCCCACATGAACACACACGAGAAAACATATAGTGCTACCGTGCTGCCGGTACAAGATTATGCCAGTCAGAAAATTATGAAACATTAGACAACATCAACATAATATGCATCTACAGTGCACAAACTTTAAACTATATCTTCAATCCACAAATCAAGAATAGAAAGTCAAGTTTCACCTGGAGAGGCGTTTTGGCACCCGAGCTCACATGCTCCTGATATTTAAAAAAATAAAAAATATTAAAACATTATAAAAATATGAAAAAAATTGGAGACAAACATATATAAGTTTTTTATATTCGTGCAAAGTTTCGGAATCAAATGAATTTTTCCTGTGCTCCGTGAAAAAAAAATCAGTGCTTTCAAAAATATCTTTTTAAATCTCATTTTGACCACTGATTTTTTATAATGTTTTACTCTTTTTTTTACGAAAATATCAGGAGCATGTGAGCTCGAGTGCCATTGTGAATTTCTGAGTTTCACCGAAAATAATATCTCATAGTGAGCCGAGATACTTTTTGTAGGGAAGCCGATTAGCTTTATTGATCAATACAAGAAGTGTCCATATAAAGTTTGTCGACAAGTTTCGGCACATAGGTCGGAGCAGCCCCGTCTAACAAACACACTCACACTTGCTTAATTGCTCTAAGCTACATGATACCTTATTGCTCACTTGGCCAATCTTTTTCAGCTCAACATTAGGGCGCCCACGCAAGAGCTCCTTTGCCTCGGTCAGCATGCTATTCACAAAATATTTGTCTTTTTTCCAGTGTGTAGATCTTTTATATTAGGATATGTGATTTATTTCTACACAGGGAAGATCAATACAAACACACACATCTATCGATGACGCAGAGCTAGCTAGCCCACTACTACTTGTGGTACATTTTGGATGTTTGGATGAACACGATCGTGATTAACTTCAACGTTTTAAATTAAATTGTAGTCTAACCATGTGTTCATGTCATGCTTAGGTAGTTAGCCTTAGGTGTATGTATACTTTTATATGTACACGCAAATGCATGCATTTAAATTAGTTCCAACTTGATATTTGCAATCGAGTGAAATTACAAGGTAGCCACATTTTTTCAACTCCATAAGAGCTAGCTTTTTGATTTTCCAACTCCAAAAGAGCTAGCTCGGAAAGGATGCCTAATTTTTATGTTTTAATGCCAAATGGACATGCATTTTTTTTCACGTGATGAACTGATGATTGAAAAATGATTTAGAAAAAAGAAACTGGTGGTTTAAAATGGCCCATGTTTCAGTTTAATTCGTGCCGCTGTTTTTTATATCTTTATTAACTTTCTTGGTCCAATCCCGTATTCGTTTTTTTCTTTCTTTGAGGGAAGTAGGGAACCAAGGTGCGAGTGCAGCATTTTGGAGCACGGGCTCCAACGCTCCATGGAGCCTATTTTTTGAAAAAATCGAAATTGATATTTTTATGCTTTGAAAAATTCTGCAAAAAAATATAGTTGTAGACAATTATCATTTCTACCAGTGTGCAAAAAAAACAATGCGGAATATTTTGTATTTTGAGCGGTGTAAAAATGACAAATTTCTGAATCTGAGTCGGTGAACGGTGTCAGATTTGAAATTTTCAGATCTGTCAGAATTTGTCCTTTTTGTGTAGATCGGAGCACAAACTATTTCGGATTGAAAATTTGCAAGACCGTGGAGTAAGTAAATGTCAACATCTAGGATTTTTTTCGGGATTTTTTGAAACAATAAAATGTCGATTCAAAAAACATTTAAAAAAAGCTGCCTTGAAAAATAATGTTGCACACAGCACTTGCGTGCCTGGCCCATGGAACCATGCCTGGACCGGGCCGGTACTTGCAGGGGCCATGAGTTAACCTGTTCCACTTTAGGCCTATCCGCGTCGCGGAACCGCAAGCACACCAGCAAACTCGTGACAGAACGCCGGCAGCTCGCCGGCTATATTTGAACGCGGCGTCGTTGCGTGTCCCGCCCCGCGCGAAACGCTCCTCCACGCCAACCACGCGCGCGGCACTATTGTTAGAGATCAAAGCGATTCCGGCCGCGGCGATTGACCCAATTTTAGCATTTGCCAGCCACAGGGACGCCGGCCGGCCGGAGCTACGTACCTACCAACGGGGAGGTAGAGCCCAGCTCCCGTTTCAATAAGCAGGAGAACGATCGATCGGGCGAGCAGATTAATTAGGGAGCTAGGACGAGAGATCGATCCGCGTCCTCGCCTCGCTCCAGAGCTCCCTCTCGGAGGGAGACGCTCGGAACGAGGCGGCCAGCGCGCGCCGCCACCATGGCCTCCCTCCTCCGCGCCGGCGCTGTCTTGGCCCTGGCGTTCCTTCTCCTCTTCGACGCCACCTCCGTCGACGCCTTTTTCGACCCGTTCAGCTTCTTCCGCGGGAGCCAAGAGAGCGAGCCCTTCGACCCGTTCAGCGTGGGCAGCAGCGGCGGCAACGGCGGCGCGGACGGCGCGGCGGAGAAGGCGGCCCCGGCGCAGACGGAGGTGGAGGAGAGGGGCGCGGATCAGCCCACAACGATGGGACTCACGCGCGTGCCCCTCAGGGTCACGCCCGCCGGCAAGTCCCTTGAGAGCGTCGTCCTCCGCGTCGACACGCACGACCGCAAGGCCGACGGCGCCTGGACCATCATCAGCGACAACTCCGGGGTCTCTGCCATGCACCTCGCCATCATGCGCCACGGCCGCGCCGTCATGTTCGACACGTCCACCACGGGGCGCTCGCTCATGCGCCTCAGGTTCGACAACTGCCGCGTCGACCCGAGGGCCAAGAAGCCCAACACCACCGACTGCTGGGCGCACGCCGTCGAGTTCGACTACAACACCGGCGCCGTGCGCCCGCTCAAGATCCTCACCGACACCTGGTGCTCCGCCGGCGGCTTCGACGCCGACGGCAACCTCGTGCAGTCCGGCGGATACTTCGAGGGCGACAAGGCCGTCAGGTACCTCTCGCCGTGCGACACCTGCGACTGGGTCGAGCACCCGAGGAGCTTCGCTGAGGGCCGGTGGTACGCCACCCAGCAGGTGCTCCCCGACGGCAGGTTTGCCGTCTTCGGCGGCCGCCGGTCCTTCAGCTATGAGTTTGTGCCCAAGCCCGGGCTGTTCAACATCCAGTCCGTGCCGCTCCCGTTCTTCCGGGACACCACCGACGACGTGGAGAACAACCTGTACCCCTTCGTCAACCTCCTCCCCGATGGCAGCCTCTTCGTATTCGCCAATGACCGCGGCATCATCCTCGACCACAGGGCTGAGCTCGTCATCCGCGAGATCCCGCCGCTTCCGGGGGGTGCGCGAAGCTACCCGGCCTCCGCCATGTCCGCCCTCCTCCCGCTCGACCTCCGCGGCGTGAAGCTCCACGGTGGCGCCGACCCGGAGCCCGAGGTGATCATCTGCGGCGGCGCGCTCAACTCGTCGTTCAAGGACGGAGAGAACGGCACGTATATTGTGGCGCTCCGCGACTGCGGCCGCTTGAACCTTGCCAACCAGGACGCGAACTGGACGACGGAGGACATGCCGATAGCCCGCGTCATGGGCGACATGCTGATCCTCCCCACCGGCGACCTGCTGCTTCTAAACGGCGCCACCAAGGGGTGCGGGGGGTGGGGCTTCGCGAAGAACCCAATCGTCACGCCTCTGCTCTACTCGCCGGGGCAGCCGCAGGGGTCCCGGTTCCGACCGCTGGCGGCGTCCACCATCTCACGCCTCTACCACTCCACGGCCGCATTGCTGCCCGACGCCACCGTGCTCGTGGCCGGCGGCAACCCAAACGCCGGTTATAACTTCAGCGGCGTCGACTACCCCACCGAGGTGCGCGTCGAGCGGTTCATGCCGCCGTACCTCGACAGGGACGTCGCCGCCAACCGGCCGGAGATCGACATGCCGTCGGTTCCCAGGGACGGGATGCGGTACGGGAGCAGGTTCGCGTTCAGGTTCCGGACGCCGGTGAAGGCCGTGGTGGAAGCCGACGTGATGGTCACCATGTACGCGCCGCCGTTCACCACGCACGGGTACTCGATGAACCAGCGGCTGCTCATCCTGGCCGTGACGTCGTTCGTCGCGGACGGGTGGAGCTATGCCGTCAGCGTCGACGCGCCCGGGAAGCCGGAGCTGGCGCCGCCGGGGTACTACCTCGTGTTCGTAGTGGCCAAGGGCGTGCCCAGCACGGCTGCATGGGTGAAGATCCAATGATCGATGCTGGTTCGTGTTGAATTTATTGGGATTATAATTGGGAATTGTAATCGTGTATATATGTGCTCATTTCGTTCTGTTAGCCAAAGAACGGATGTAGATAGGGAGACTTACGAACGGATGTTGATAGGGAGACTTTGGTTCTGTGTGTGTGTCAAATTAGTTTATATGCTAAGTTCTTTTGTTTGTAGCATTGTGTAGTTTGAATTTGCATACGGTACCTAGTTCGTATGTGAGCATGTTGGAAGATGTCGATTTTAACCTTGATGTGCCACTTAATTCCTTTGAACGATCAAATAATGATTAGGACGACTTGATGGATGTTGATGACTTGTTTGATTATTGTCAAACCAGAGATAATCTAAGATGCAATGAATTACATAAATGATGACGATATTGCTTTGGTGAAGGGAATGGAGAGTGTGACATTCGATCAAACCGGAAAAAACTATTGAGGACAAGTTTCATCGGTGTATGTGGGAACTATCGTCTTGCTCAATGAGATCTCCACATGATATTGTCGAAAATTCTTGTAGCCGGCGGAGTGGTTGTTTGGAGGAAGTTAAGAATTCTCCTCCAACTGATTACACTATTGGTGACTATGTGAGTTTGTTGTTTATGGCATTTTTCTCTTATTTCTTGTAAATGTGTCTATTATGCATGTACTCAAACTTGTATTCTTGTAAACATGTCAAATCTAGGATGTCAAATCTAGGACTGCATTGCACATGAAAGGTACAAAAAAATGGCCGTATCCAAAGGCAAAGCATTTGTGCGCCAATATTGTTGGAAATGTCTTGAACATAGTGACAAATGTAAGTTCAGGGATCAAGAAGCTCCTGCAGAAGAAAATCGTTATCAAGTAGTGGCGATGGAGTTAGTGGTAATGGAGGTAGATAGAGGTGGTGGCGATGGGGGAAACGGGGGTGGTGGTGATGTGCCTTGATGATCATGGAGGCATTTGATTCATGAACTCATTCCATATTTTGGCATGTTTGATTGCAACTTGTTCTATGTTTGGTCATACTTTTGGATCGAAAACTATGGTTGAGTTTGAAATTTCAATTTTTATAATTTGAAAACTATTGTCTACCAATTAGTTGTGAATTTTTTGATTCATCTAGATGTAAAATTAAAGTGCAAGTGTGTGCTTCATATGCATAGGAAAGTCAAAATCGGTGAATTCGGTTTTTGCGTATGGATTTTGCTGGATTGGTTTCGCCGGAACCGGCGTCATATGTAAAATCAGCTTATGGTATGGGTTTTTTGAATTTGCTAGATTTGCTCTAAGATAGGTCAACCTTTTACGCTTCCCTTCAGCCGCCTGCTGATACGTGTCAAATGTATCTATAATTTTTTATTGTTCCATGCTTGTTTCATGTCATTGTTACATGTTTTTTCATATGATTTGATAGCATTTTCTGGACTAACCTATTAACCCAGTGCCAAGTGCCAGTTTCTGTCTGTTTTGTCTGTGGATTGCAGAAAAGGCCCAAAAATGAAAGTGCTCGGAAAAATCTGAAAACATTACAGAAAATCAAAAATAAATAAAAACCCCCGGAGCCCGAAGGACAGCCCAAGGTGAGGCCCACAGCTCCCTCTGGGGGGGGCGGCTGGGGGTCGCCCTGCCCCTCGGGGTCCCCTGGCGCCGCCCTTTGGACTATATATGTCCCCGACGATAAAACCCTAACCTCCGGAGGATTTTTCAAGAAACACGCCGCCGGGAGTGTCGGGGATATGAACCCCGGATATCCCAAAGAGGTCCATTCTTTCAGGATCCCACGGGCCGGTTGAACAAGTGCCGGCTGCGCAGTGCCGCCTGGAACCAGCCGGCTGAACCAAGCCGCTTACGTCTACCCGGACACAGGCGACCGGCTGGGCTGGAGCCGGACGCACCAACCGACAGCTCCGTACGGGTGGGCCAGGCCCGTATAACCGCTCCTGGTGAACAGTACTTCCTGTCGGGCATCTCCTGTGCAGAATCATGGCAACGAGCTCTAGCCGGCCAGAAAGTAGATGATGTCATAGGGACAGACCTGTAAAATCCTTGTAACCTAAAACCCTAGCCCGCTGCCTATATAAGGCGGGCTAAAGCCTCCTGCGTGGGGCGAGCAACCAGAACAGACAAGTAGCAGATTGCATCATCTTCAACCTCCAGCCGGCTAGGACTTCCAGCCGGCTGCCACCTGAATACAGCTCAAGGAGCACTTTGTAGCCCGCATCTTGTGATCAAGCAATAAGAATAAGAAGAGCAGGACGTAGGGGTGTTACCTCCACAAGAGGGCCCTGAACCTGGGTAACTCGTGTGTGTTTGCATGCTTGTTACCCAATCCCGCGCGAGCATCCATCGTCGCCTGCCCCATACTTCTTTCCATCTCTGATGGATATGCCGTGCAACCCACCACGACATTTGGCGCCCACCGTGGGGCTCGCGACGAGCGGAGTCACGTTCTGCGTGGGATCCCGGACCGTAGATGATCGGCGGGTCGTCTCCGGCCTCGTGCTCTCCATCGGCTCCATCGGCTGCATCCTCGACAACACCAAGAGCTTCGCCGACGTGGGCTTCACCAGCGGAGGCACAGTCGTCACCCTTGGCGATTTCCACGTCTACGTCGCCGTCGCCGCCAAGGAGTACCCGGAGGTGGTCTACTCGAGCTTGGCTCCTTCGGTCTTCGACGCCAGCACCTGCGACGACGACTCCGCCTTCGGCTATCTCAGCTCCGGCGACGCCGACTGCGACAACGTCAAGCTCAACGTCTACGCCGAGGTGCACATGTTCGAGCACGTGGCGGCAGGAGGCGACGTTGCCGTTACTGTTCATGAAGCTGGCGAGCCCTCTTGTTTCCAGCGCAACCTTGAAGCTGACTTCGAGCTGCTAAGCACCCCCATCGCGCCGGGTGCAGATCCAGCCAAGGCGGCGGCTGAACTCGAGAGGGTGCGTCAACAGATATACGACAAGGCTCTTCACCTTGCATCAACACAGCGTCGACTCAACGCCACGATGCGTGAGTACAACACCGTCCACGGCTTCGAGCCGGCAAGAGGCAACACGGAGAAGCTGAACGAGGTCAGGCGCAAAGGAGGGGATCTCGGCGGTGTCCTGAACCGTGCTGGCCAGCCGCACGAGCATTCGGACATCGTCTTGCCCGAGTACAGCAACCCGGTGCAAAACATGAAGGCTGCGGAGGCGGCCGCAGCAGAACTACCCCATCTCCAAGGCGAGGAGCTACACCAACAAGCACGCCGGGTCCAGGAGCTCATCGCCGCGGCTAACCGGCAGCAACGCGAAACCGAGGCAACGGCGAGCCGGGAACATCATGAGCCGCCTCCAGGCTACGACGCAGCCGGCAAGCCCAAGCCAGGCGCTGAGGCGTCATCCACAAGCCGCGGAAAGGCGAGGGACAAGCAACCACGAGCTCATCGCGAGGGGAGCGCGAGCTCGCATCCTCGTGATCACGGCCGCGATCCGGCTGGACGACGTGAAGACGGCAACCGGAACGGGCCGCAAACCGGCCGCAGCGTCAAGGAGCGAATCGGACACAAGGTCACCATCGAGGAGCGCTTAGGACCGCTGGGGCCTGAAACGAGCCATGACGCACGCCTCCGCATCGACGCGCTCAAGGCATCAAGCATCATCGAGGAGGAAGACATCGCGACTCATCGCTGCTTTGGACCTCGTATCCGGACCGAGCAGTTCCCGCGGGGATTCACCCTCCCAAGGGATACACCCAAGTAAAACGGCACCGCGAAGCCGGAAGACTGGCTCGCCGACTACGTCACGGCGGTCAACATCGCAGGCGGCAACAAGCGGGTGGCCGTACGCTACGTGCCACTCATGCTCCAGGGGTCGGCTCGGACTTGGCTGAACAGCCTACCGGCTGAAAGCGTCAACAGCTGGCTGGACTTCGAGGAAGTGTTTAATCACAATTTCACCGGCACCTACTTGCGCCCCGGCAATGCACAGCTGCTCGCGCTGTGCAAGCAGAAGGACGGCGAGTCGGACCGAGCCTACCTCACCCGATGGACTAGCCTGCGCAACTCTTGCGAGGGGATCCTCGAGCTCCAAGCTGTCCAGTACTTCATTCAAGGCTGCCGAGATCAGACGCTGCTCAAGCATAGGCTCCTGAGGAAGAGCCCGAAGACCATGGCGGAGCTCATGGCAATCGCCAACGAGTACGCTGTTGGGAATATGCCCTAGAGGCAATAATAAAATGGTTTATTAAGCATATTCAAGTTTATGATAATAGTTTATTATCCATGCTATAATTGTATTAAATGGAAACATAATACATGTGTGGAATATAAACACCCGGAGTCCCTAGTGAGCCTCTACAGGACTAGTTCGTTGATCAAGAGATAGTTAGAGTTTCCTAACTATGGACTTGTTATAGTCACTTGATAACGGAGTCATATCATTAGGAGTAATGGTGTGATGGACATGACCCAAATAAAGAGTTGCAATTAATCGTGTCACAAAAGTTTTGTTGTCAACACTTTTAATATGCCAAATATAGTTTCCTTAGACCATGAGATTATATCACTCCCGTTCACCGGAGGAATACTTTGTGGACATCAAACGTCACTTCGTAACTGGGTGATTATAAAGGTGGCTTTCAGGTATCTCCGATGGTGGGTTGTTGGGTGATATGAATCGAGAGTGGAATTTGTCCCTCCATGTGACGGAGAAGATATCTCCAGGCCTTCTCGGTAATATAGCATCAAGAGTCTGCAGACATGTGATTAAGTTGTAATCACCGGGATCCTATATTATGGACGAGTAAAGAGAACTTGCCGGTAACGAGATTAAACTAGACATGGGGATGTCAACGATTATATCTCGGGCAAGTAAAATATCGTGAGACAAAGGGAATCGTATATGAGATTAATTGAATCTCCGGCATTGTGGTTCAATCGAGAAAAGGTTTTCGTTGAGTGTATAGGAATTAATATGGACATCCCGGTCCCGCTATTAATTATTGATATGATCATGTCTATGCATTCTCGAACCCGTAGGGTCACACACTTAACGTTCCGATGAAATTAGGTTTTGCGATGAATTAAATGATGAAGTGAACGAATGGTGATTCGGAGTCTCGGATGGGATCCCGGACATCACGAGGAGTTCCGGAGGAGTCCGGAGAATAAGATTCATATATGGAAAGTGGTTTCCGGAGGTTTCGGAAAAGTTCCGGAAATTATTTAAAGGGTACCGGAAGGTTCCGGAATGTTCTAGAAGAGTCTAGAAGTGGGACCGCATAATTTGTATGGGGCCCACATGGTGCAAAGGGGTGCTGCCACCACTTGGTGGGGCGCACCACCTAAGCCCATGGGCTGGTGCGGCATAGGAGGGGAGTCCCACTCCTAGTTGGACTAGGAGGTGGGCTCCCACCCCTTTAGGAAAGGGCCCAAGAAGGAGTCCTTGTTGGACTCCAACTTGGGGGGCAAGACAAAGGGGGGGCCGGCCGGCCCTGCCCTTGCCCTAGCCGCCACCTATATAAGGAGGGGCAGGGGGGGGCGCACCACACCCTTGGAGGCAGCCGCACCTCTCCCCTAGCCGCACCCCCCTCTTCCCATCTAGCCCTAGTGCGCCACCCCATCTCCCGAAGGGCTGCCGCACCTCCACCTCTCCACCAAGCCGCACCACCCCTTGCCCTAGGGCTGCTGCGCCACCTTGCTCCTCTCCCTCTCCTCTTGCTTGGCTTGGCGAAGCCCTGCTCGCGGAGATCGTCATCGTCACCGGCACTACCGTCGTGCTGCTGAGATCATCAAGGCCACGTCGTCTCGCTTGCGGGATCAAGGAGTCGACGTCTTCATCGAGCTGTACGTGTGGACGCCGCGGAGGTGCTGCCCGTTGCTGCACTTCACCGGATTGGATCTCGAGGATAATACATCTCCTCGCGACTAGACGAGTCTAGTTGCGGGGATCGACTAGCCAACCCCTGCACCGACAAAACGCGTTTGTTGATCTTCGAGGGTAAGAGATTGGATCTCATCTTCGCTATCTTCATCTCGTAGATCTAGATCCTTGGGGTTTATTCCGCTTTGCCGCGTAGAAAATTTTTGTTTTCCATGCTGCGACCCCATCAGTGGTATCAGAGCCTAGATCTTCGTAGGTGTTGATGCGATTAGAACACAAGGAGTTGTGGGCGTTGATATTTTATGTTGCTACCTTCTCGCGTGCACTTTGCATCTTTGCGGTATTGTGAGATTGAAGCGGCCCGGACCAACCTTACTCGTCCACGCACGAGAGACCGGTTCCACGACTGACATGCAACTTGTTTTGCATAAGTGGCTGGCGGGTGTCTGTTTCTCTTGCTTTAGTGAGGATGCAATTTTCAATGGAAGGCCTTTCAAAAGGATGAGTAAATAAGCAACTATTATATCACCGTTGTGGTTTTTGCGTAGATTAGAACGGTTCTAACTCGTTGACCCAAGCCACGTAAAATTTGCATAAACAAAGTAGAGGCGTCTAACTTGTTTTTGCAGAGGGGGTCAAGTGATGTGATATGGCCAATGTGATTTGTGATAATGTATGCAATGATCATGTTTGTAATATTTCGCGACTTGCATGTCGACGAGTACGGCAACCGGCAGGAGCCATATGGTTGTCTATTATTTTATGTGACCTGCGTGTCAATAAATCACCATGTAATTTGCTTTACTTTATTGCTAAGAGTAGCATTAGTTGTAGTTGCAATAGTTGGTGGACAACCATGGTGATGGCGCCAAGATGATGGAGATCATGCCGGAGATGGAGATCTTGCCGGTGCTTTGAAGATGGAGATCTAAGAGCATATGAAGAAAGGCCATATCATATCACAATTATGAATTGCATGTGATGTTAATCCCTTTTATGCACCTTATTGTTATGCTTAGATATGATCGCGACGGTAGCATGATAAGGTGATCTCTCATGTTAATATCAAGATAATTAAGTGTTCTCCCCTAGTATGCGCCGTTGCGAAAGTTCGTCGTTTCGAAGCATCACGTGATGATCGGGTGTGATAGATTCAACGTTCACATACAACGGGTGCAAGCCAGTTTGCACAAGCAGAAATACTACGGTTGTCTTGACGAGCCTAGCATGTACAGACATGGCCTCGGGAACACGGAACCGAAAGGTTAAACACGAGTCATATGAATGATATGATCAACACTGAGTTGTTCACCATTGAAACTACATCATCTCACGTGATGATCGGTGGTGGTGTAGTGGATTTGGATCGTGTGTCACTAATCAACCGGAGAGATGTTGAGTTTAGTGGGAGTTCGTTAATTTGATTAATTTGAACTAAAATTATCATAAACAAGTGTCCTAAAGATGTCTTTGCAAAATCCTTGTAGATCATGGGAGACTACAGTAGTATGTTTCTTGCTGAGGAGCTGCGTCTAGATGGGTCCAACTTTGCTGAGTGGTACATGCGTCTGAGAAAAGCCCTTTTCGCCAATGATGAGCTCTACGTGATAGATGAAGCTTTAGAAAAATGCCCTGATGTTACTGTTGACTATGAAGGGTATATGGAGTGGTATGATCAAAAGACCACCTACTTGAGAGTCGAGTGGCTGATATGCGCCTTCATGGATTCTAACCTTGGTAGACAATTTGGAAACTTGAGCGCAATGGAGATTGTCGATGAGCTGAAACAAAGGTTCATAGCACAAGTTAGAGTTGCAAGGTTTGAATGCCTGGATGAATTTCTTTCAACTAAGATGGAAGAAAACACTTGCTTGGAACAGCACCTAAGTAAGATGCACCGGCTGTATTATACTATGGTGGATGTTTGGAACCATGAAATAACTGACGAGATGGCAATAGATGGGGTGCTGCGTTCGCTTCCCCCCAGCTATAAGGATTATGTGAAGAACTATGTCATGGGAAGGGATTCGATCACTTTCTGTGAGTTCATTTCCCAGCTGAGTCAAGTTAAAGTGGAACCCATAGCAGGAGAGGTAGTCAACGCAGAAGGTATATTTTGATATACTAGTTATAAATGTTTAATGTCCCATTTACACTTATGGTGAGCTAAGTATTTGATACTTGTGCTGTTTTATGAAAACAGGGCCTGCCGTTTGAGAAGTGCATGGAGGGACTGAGTGGATTTCGCGGGAAGATGGCAATCAAGGAGTTGATGCTGGCGTATGTTCTACTTCTACATTTATCGTTTTAAATTAGAGGATTTGAATGAGTTTTGTAATCGAATTAAGTGTGATCTTAAATTAGTGTGTCTCGGTTTGTGAGACGGTCATTCATGTTAAAGACAAGTGGTTGTTCTATTTTCATGAGTAATCCTTTTTTGGAGATCACGTTTCGATTATGAGATTATTGTCCTTTGCTAGATTTAAACGATAATTAGTTAAACACTTATAAAATAAAGACATGCTAAAATATCCAATACTTAATGATGAGAATTGTTTTAATTGTACTATTAGTGCTGAAGAGCATGTTGATGCGCATCACTAAGTAGTGTGATTAAAAATGCCATTTTCTGAAAATGCCATGAGTTGCTGAAAATAAACACAAGTGTTGGTTGTATTTTTCAGTAAATAAAAGACATCATTATTTTATCATGGATGAGTGAATAGGAGTATTTATTCATGTCATGATAAGATTTTGGAAGTAAAGGATATTAAGTTAACAAGATAATTGAGTCTTTTCGATTTGATCAAAAGAGACAAAATATTTGAGTTATTGTTTAGTATGGTGACTTGTGACAAGTGTTATCACAAATTACAATGTTTAGAGATTATTCAAAAGGTGTTTTGATAAACCTAAAGTATTGTAGTCACATTATATTTGATATTATGTGGTCATAAACAAAGGGTTCTTGGTTTTAAGGTTTCATTAGTATCATTTAGATTTATTTTGATAACACTCTGTTTTAAATAAAGGATCTATTTAATGATTTGCATTTCGCATATGAGTTATGTGAAATAGTGGTTTCAATAATTATGAGATAATTAAAAGCCAAAGCAAATAAAGTTTTGTAGAATGTTCATATGAGATTATGAATAGAGATTCCACAATGTGAGACTAAAAGGAACAAACCAATGTGTTTGGTTGTGTTATGTATTTTAGTGGTTTTATCGTGAAATGGTTTCATGGATAAAAGAATTGTTGGAATGAGTTTAGAAAGATTAAACCTTGCATGTTTATGTATCAAGTGGCACATATGTAAAGTGCTATGTTGGTTAAAACTTGACACATAAAGGTTTTGATGATGGTGATCATTGAATTTTGGTTTAGCTTGTCTAAAGAGAAGTAGGTTCAAGAATATGAATTTTGTCAAAAGTTGCAAAATAATATTCATGATTTACTTGTCGTGTTTTGAGAAACAAGACATACCTACAAAACTACAAAAGAAGAAATAGAAACTTTAAATACGAAAGTGACTAAAAGTCATTCCAATTTAAGTTTAAATCATAAAGTAATTGT
Organism: Puccinellia tenuiflora; assembly: GCA_012064385.1. NCBI lineage: Eukaryota > Viridiplantae > Streptophyta > Magnoliopsida > Poales > Poaceae > Puccinellia > Puccinellia tenuiflora. The sequence continues at coordinate 692,265 of QRDG01001470.1, read as the reverse complement.
TACTTGATTTTGTGAAAAGAATGTTTCACATATTTATTTGGCAAAAGAGTTTGCGTGGAATAAATAAAACTTAGAACTAGCAAAGTGCTGGTGTTTCGTATATGAGTTCTCGAATCTTAAGAGTTAAGAGTTTTGGAGGAGTCCAAAGTGTCGAGAAAGTGCATAAGAAACTGAGTGAGATCTAATTAAGATATGTGGTGACATATATTAAGTTAGAGCAGAAATTAATTTCCATAATCAAAATATGTGGTGACATATGTTTGAGTGGGAGCTAGTTAATCATGGTCAAATATAAAGATAACATATTTCTGAGTGGGAGTCAAAGTGGCTTCACAATTTAATATGTGTATGAGGTATATTTGAGTGGGAGTTTACAACATAGTGTTTGAGTGAAATGGAGATTTCATAAATGTTGTAAATGTTGTCATGGACCAATGCATAACTTATGAAGTTAGTTTGAACGTCAAATATTCATGTAGATGAATGTATCTATGGAGGATAGATAAGTTTGATAAATATCAAAGTCAGGGTGTTTTACCTACACAAGTTTTGAAGGAGTTCAAAATGAAACAAGAGAAGAATGGTTCATCTCATTGTGATATATAGGTGAAGCATTGAGTTAGAGAACTCAGTACAAAATTGATGGTTGGAGGATATGTTGGAATTCAATATGAATTGTTCATAGATCTCAACATATAAGAACCATATGTTTGTATGTGACGATATGTGACCCAAGTTCTTAATTGTAAGAACATGTTGAATGAGGAGTCATTTTTCATGAGATTGAGATAAATTTAGAAAATGGTGGACTTGGTTGAAGTCATAAAGCCAGACTAAATTAGGGATCTCTTAATAGCAGAGTAGCACAGCGAAAGCATGATCGGAAATATCAAAGTGACAAGGTTCACTGTTGATTTGTTAAGTCTACAACATATAGGAGTATATGATTAATTCAAGGATTGAAATAAGATATAATATTTTGGTTTGAGAAAGTTGTTTCAAGATTGAGTGAGTTCCAGATGCATGTGTTATGAGAAAGTTCTTTTGACTAATCATACATATGGCATGAAAGGATATGATTATCTCACTCTATAACCAAACATATTATATGCATTATATGATAATGATTTTATCATGGGATGATAGGAAGTTTATCATGTGATGATAAAGTAATGTCAAATTAGGTGACAGTTACAATTTTGCAAAGGACATAAAGAGCTGTAAAGTACAGAGCACGGACAGAACCTCTTCCACAAGCAAACATGATCAGCACTGAGACTTCATGAGTGAGACTCCATGGGTGTTGGATCGCGGAAATGTAAACTAGATTATTGACTCTAGTGCAAGTGGGAGACTGTTGGGAATATGCCCTAGAGGCAATAATAAAATGGTTTATTAAGCATATTCAAGTTTATGATAATAGTTTATTATCCATGCTATAATTGTATTAAATGGAAACATAATACATGTGTGGAATATAAACACCCGGAGTCCCTAGTGAGCCTCTACAGGACTAGTTCGTTGATCAAGAGATAGTTAGAGTTTCCTAACTATGGACTTGTTATAGTCACTTGATAACGGAGTCATATCATTAGGAGTAATGGTGTGATGGACATGACCCAAATAAAGAGTTGCAATTAATCGTGTCACAAAAGTTTTGTTGTCAACACTTTTAATATGCCAAATATAGTTTCCTTAGACCATGAGATTATATCACTCCCGTTCACCGGAGGAATACTTTGTGGACATCAAACGTCACTTCGTAACTGGGTGATTATAAAGGTGGCTTTCAGGTATCTCCGATGGTGGGTTGTTGGGTGATATGAATCGAGAGTGGAATTTGTCCCTCCATGTGACGGAGAAGATATCTCCAGGCCTTCTCGGTAATATAGCATCAAGAGTCTGCAGACATGTGATTAAGTTGTAATCACCGGGATCCTATATTATGGACGAGTAAAGAGAACTTGCCGGTAACGAGATTAAACTAGACATGGGGATGTCAACGATTATATCTCGGGCAAGTAAAATATCGTGAGACAAAGGGAATCGTATATGAGATTAATTGAATCTCCGGCATTGTGGTTCAATCGAGAAAAGGTTTTCGTTGAGTGTATAGGAATTAATATGGACATCCCGGTCCCGCTATTAATTATTGATATGATCATGTCTATGCATTCTCGAACCCGTAGGGTCACACACTTAACGTTCCGATGAAATTAGGTTTTGCGATGAATTAAATGATGAAGTGAACGAATGGTGATTCGGAGTCTCGGATGGGATCCCGGACATCACGAGGAGTTCCGGAGGAGTCCGGAGAATAAGATTCATATATGGAAAGTGGTTTCCGGAGGTTTCGGAAAAGTTCCGGAAATTATTTAAAGGGTACCGGAAGGTTCCGGAATGTTCTAGAAGAGTCTAGAAGTGGGACCGCATAATTTGTATGGGGCCCACATGGTGCAAAGGGGTGCTGCCACCACTTGGTGGGGCGCACCACCTAAGCCCATGGGCTGGTGCGGCACAAGGAGGGGAGTCCCACTCCTAGTTGGACTAGGAGGTGGGCTCCCACCCCTTTAGGAAAGGGCCCAAGAAGGAGTCCTTGTTGGACTCCAACTTGGGGGGCAAGACAAAGGGGGGGCCGGCCGGCCCTGCCCTTGCCCTAGCCGCCACCTATATAAGGAGGGGTAGGGGGGGGCGCAACACACCCTTGGAGGCAGCCGCACCTCTCCCCTAGCCGCACCCCCCTCTTCCCATCTAGCCCTAGTGCGCCACCCCATCTCCCGAAGGGCTGCCGCACCTCCACCTCTCCACCAAGCCGCACCACCCCTTGCCCTAGGGCTGCTGCGCCACCTTGCTCCTCTCCCTCTCCTCTTGCTTGGCTTGGCGAAGCCCTGCTCGCGGAGATCGTCATCGTCACCGGCACTACCGTCGTGCTGCTGAGATCATCAAGGCCACGTCGTCTCGCTTGCGGGATCAAGGAGTCGACGTCTTCATCGAGCTGTACGTGTGGACGCCGCGGAGGTGCTGCCCGTTGCTGCACTTCACCGGATTGGATCTCGAGGATAATACATCTCCTCGCGACTAGACGAGTCTAGTTGCGGGGATCGACTAGCCAACCCCTGCACCGACAAAACGCGTTTGTTGATCTTCGAGGGTAAGAGATTGGATCTCATCTTCGCTATCTTCATCTCGTAGATCTAGATCCTTGGGGTTTATTCCGCTTTGCCGCGTAGAAAATTTTTGTTTTCCATGCTGCGACCCCCATTCNTGTTGGGAATATGCCCTAGAGGCAATAATAAAATGGTTTATTAAGCATATTCAAGTTTATGATAATAGTTTATTATCCATGCTATAATTGTATTAAATGGAAACATAATACATGTGTGGAATATAAACACCCGGAGTCCCTAGTAAGCCTCTACAGGACTAGTTCGTTGATCAAGAGATAGTTAGAGTTTCCTAACTATGGACTTGTTATAGTCACTTGATAACGGAGTCATATCATTAAGAGTAATGGTGTGATGGACATGACCCAAATAAAGAGTTGCAATTAATCGTGTCACAAAAGTTTTGTTGTCAACACTTTTAATATGCCAAATATAGTTTCCTTAGACCATGAGATTATATCACTCCCGTTCACCGGAGGAATACTTTGTGGACATCAAACGTCACTTCGTAACTGGGTGATTATAAAGGTGGCTTTCAGGTATCTCCGATGGTGGGTTGTTGGGTGATATGAATCAAGAGTGGAATTTGTCCCTCCATGTGACGGAGAAGATATCTCCAGGCCTTCTCGGTAATATAGCATCAAGAGTCTGCAGACAAGTGATTAAGTTGTAATCACCGGGATCCTATATTATGGACGAGTAAAGAGAACTTGCCGGTAACGAGATTAAACTAGACATGGGGATGTCAACGATTATATCTCGGGCAAGTAAAATATCGTGAGACAAAGGGAATCGTATATGAGATTAATTGAATCTCCGGCATCGTGGTTCAATCGAGAAAAAGGTTTTCGTTGAGTGTATAGAAATTAATATGGACATCCCGGTCCCGCTATTAATTATTGATATGATCATGTCTATGCATTCTCGAACCCGTAGGGTCACACACTTAACGTTCCGATGAAATTAGGTTTTGCGATGAATTAAATGATGAAGTGAACGAATGGTGATTCGGAGTCTCGGATGGGATCCCGGACATCACGAGGAGTTCCGGAGGAGTCCGGAGAATAAGATTCATATATGGAAAGTGGTTTCCGGAGGTTTCGGAAAAGTTCCGGAAATTATTTAAAGGGTACCGGAAGGTTCCGGAATGTTCTAGAAGAGTCTAGAAGTGGGACCGCATAATTTGTATGGGGCCCACATGGTGCAAAGGGGTGCTGCCACCACTTGGTGGGGCGCACCACCTAGGCCCATGAAGGGGTGCGGCACAAGGAGGGAGTCCCACTCCTAGTTGGACTAGGAGGTGGGCTCCCACCCCTTTAGGAAAGGGGCCCAAGGAGGAGTCCTTGTTGGACTCCAACTTGGGGGGCAAGACAAAGGGGGGGGGGGCCGGCCGGCCCTGCCCTTGCCCTAGCCGCCACCTATATAAGGAGGGGCAGGGGGGGGCGCACCACACCTTGGAGGCTGCCGCACCACCCCCCATAGCCGCACCCCTCTCTCTCTCCCTCAACCCTAGCCGCACCCCTCCTCTCCCGGAGGGCTGCCGCCGCCTCACCTCCACACCTAGCCGCACCCCCTTGACCTAGGGGCTGCGCCACCTCCTCCTCTCCCTCTCCCCTCGCTTGGTTTGGCGAAGCCTCGCGTGTGGAGATCGTCATCGTCACCGGCACTACCGTCGTGCTGCTGAGATCATCAAGGCCACGTCGTCTCGCTTGCGGGATCAAGGAGTCGACGTCTTCATCGAGCTGTACGTGTGGACGCCGCGGAGCTGCTGCCCGTTGCTGCACTTCACCGGATTGGATCTCGAGGATAATACATCTCCTCGCGACTAGACGAGTCTAGTTGCGGGGATCGACTAGCCAACCCCTGCACCGACAAAACGCGTTTGTTGATCTTCGAGGGTAAGAGATTGGATCTCATCTTCGCTATCTTCATCTCGTAGATCTAGATCCTTGGGGTTTATTCCGCTTTGCCGCGTAGAAAATTTTTGTTTTCCATGCTGCGACCCCATCAGTGGTATCAGAGCCTAGATGTTCGTAGGTGTTGATGCGATTAGAACACAAGGAGTTGTGGGCGTTGATATTTTATGTTGCTACCTTCTCGCGTGCACTTTGCATCTTTGCGGTATTGTGAGATTGAAGCGGCCCGGACCAACCTTACTCGTCCACGCACGAGAGACCGGTTCCACGACTGACATGCAACTTGTTTTGCATAAGTGGCTGGCGGGTGTCTGTTTCTCTTGCTTTAGTGAGGATGCAATTTTCAATGGAAGGCCTTTCAAAAGGATGAGTAAATAAGCAACTATTATATCACCGTTGTGGTTTTTGCGTAGATTAGAACGGTTCTATCTCGTTGACCCAAGCCACGTAAAATTTGCATAAACAAAGTAGAGGCGTCTAACTTGTTTTTGCAGAGGGGGTCAAGTGATGTGATATGGCCAATGTGATTTGTAATAATGTATGCAATGATCATGTTTGTAATATTTCGCGACTTGCATGTCGACGAGTACGGCAACCGGCAGGAGCCATATGGTTGTCTATTATTTTATGTGACCTGCGTGTCAATGAAATCACCATGTAATTGCTTTACTTTATTGCTAAGAGTAGCATTAGTTGTAGTTGCAATAGTTGGTGGACAACCATGGTGATGGCGCCAAGATGATGGAGATCATGCCGGAGATGGAGATCTTGCCGGTGCTTTGAAGATGGAGATCTAAGAGCATATGAAGAAAGGCCATATCATATCACAATTATGAATTGCATGTGATGTTAATCCCTTTTATGCACCTTATTGTTATGCTTTGATGTGATCGCGACGGTAGCATGATAAGGTGATCTCTCATGTTAATATCAAGATAATTAAGTGTTCTCCCCTAGTATGCGCCGTTGCGAAAGTTCGTCGTTTCGAAGCATCACGTGATGATCGGGTGTTATAGATTCAACGTTCACATACAACGGGTGCAAGCCAGTTTGCACAAGCGGAAATACTACGGTTGTCTTGACGAGCCTAGCATGTACAGACATGGCCTCGGGAACACGGAACCGAAAGGTTAAACACGAGTCATATAAATGATATGATCAACACTGAGTTGTTCACCATTGAAACTACATCATCTCACGTGATGATCGGTGGTGGTGTAGTGAATTTGGATCGTGTGTCACTAATCAACCGGAGAGATGTTGAGTTTAGTGGGAGTTCGTTAATTTGATTAAGTTGAACTAAAATTATCATAAACAAGTGTCCTAAAGATGTCTTTGCAAAATCCTTGTAGATCATGGGAGACTACAGTAGTATGTTTCTTGCTGAGGAGCTGCGTCTAGATGGGTCCAACTTTGCTGAGTGGTACATGCGTCTGAGAGAAGCCCTTTTCGCCAATGATGAGCTCTACGTGATAGATGAAGCTTTAGAAAAACGCCCTGATGTTACTGTTGACTATGAAGGGTATATGGAGTGGTATGATCAAAAGACCACCTACTTGAGAGTCGAGTGGCTGATATGCACCTTCATGGATTCTAACCTTGGTAGACAATTTGGAAACTTGAGCGCAATGGAGATTGTCGATGAGCTGAAACAAAGGTTCATAGCACAAGTTAGAGTTGCAAGGTTTGAATGCCTGGATGAATTTCTTTCAACTAAGATGGAAGAAAACACTTGCTTGGAACAGCACCTAAGAAAAATGCACCGGCTGTATTATACTATGGTGGATGTTTGGAACCATGAAATAACTGACGAGATGGCAATAGATGGGGTGCTGCGCTCGCTTCCCCCCAGCTATAAGGATTATGTCAGGGAGTATGTCATGGGAAGGGATTCGATCACTTTCTGTGAGTTTATTTCCCAGCTGCGTCAAGTTAAAGTGGAACCCATAGCAGGAGAGGTAGTCAACGCAGAAGGTATATTTTGATATACTAGTTATAAATGTTTAAATGTCCCATTTACACTTGTGGTGAGCTAAGTATTTGATACTTGTGCTGTTTTATGAAAACAGGGCCTGCCGTTTGAGAAGTGCATGGAGGGACTGAGTGGATTTCGCGGGAAGATGGCAATCAAGGAGTTGATGCTGGCGTCATTTCACTTCTACATTCATCGTTTTAAATTAGAGGATTTGAATGAGTTTTGTAATCGAATTAAGTGTGATCTTAAATTAGTGTGTCTCGGTTTGTGAGACGGTCATTCATGTTAAAGACAAGTGGTTGTTCTATTTTCATGAGTAATCCTTTTTGGAGATCACGTTTCGATTATGATATTATTGTCCTTTGCTAGATTTAAACGATAATTAGTTAAACACTTATAAAATAAAGACATGCTAAAATATCCAATACTTAATGATGAGAATTGTTTTAGTTGTACTATTAGTGCTGAAGAGCATGTTGATGCGCATCACTAAGTAGTATGATTAAAAATGCCATTTTCTGAAAATGCCATGAGTTGCTGAAAATAAACACAAGTGTTGGTTGTATTTTTCAGTAAATAAAAGACATCATTATTTTATCATGGATGAGTGAATAGGAGTATTTATTCATGTCATGATAAGATTATGGAAGTAAAGGATATTAAGTTAACAAGATAATTGAGTCTTTTCGATTTGATCAAAAGAGACAAAATATTTGAGTTATTGTTTAGTATGGGTGGCTTGTGACAAGTGTTATCACAAATTACAATGTTTAGAGATTATTCAAAAGGTGTTTTGATAAACCTAAAGTATTGTAGTCACATTATATTAGATATTATGTGGTCACAAACAAAGAAGGGTCTTAGTTTTTAAGGTTTCATTAGTATCATTTAGATTTATTTTGATAACACTCTGGTTTTGAATAAAGGATCTATTTAATGATTTGCATTTTGCATATGAGTTATGTGAAATAGTGGTTTCAATAATTATGAGATAATTAAAAACCAAAGCAAATAAAGTTTTGTAGAATGTTCATATGAGATTATGAATAGAGATTCCACAATGTGAGACTAAAAGGAACAAACCAATGTGTTTGGTTGTGTTATGTATTTTAGTGGTTTTATCGTGAAATTGTTTCATGGATAAAAGATTTGTTGGAATAAAGTTTAGAAAGCTTAAACCTTGCATGTTTATGTATCAAGTGGCACATATGTAAAGTGCTATGTTGGTTAAAACTTGACACATAAAGGTTTTGATGATGTGATCATTGAATTCTGGTTTAGCTTGTCTAAAGAGAAGTAGGATTCAAGAATATGAATTTTGTCAATCAGTTGCAAAATAATATTCATGATTTACTTGTCATGTTTGGGAAACGAGACATACCTACAAAACTACAAAAGAAGAAATAGAAACTTTAAATACGAAAGTGACTAAGAGTCATTCTATTTTAAGTTTAAATCATAAAGTAATCGTTACTTGATTTTGTGAAAAGAATGTTTCACATATTTATTTGGCAAAAGAGTTTGCGTGGAATAAATAAAACTTAGAGCTAGCTAAGTGCTGGTGTTTCGTATATGAGTTCTCGAATCTTAAAAGTTAAGAGTTTTGGAGGAGTCCAAAGTGTCGAGAAAGTGCATAAGAAACTGAGTGAGATCTAATTAAGATATGTGGTGACATATATTAAGTTAGAGCAGAAATTAGTTTCCATAATCAAAATATGTGGTGACATATGTTTGAGTGGGAGCTAGTTAAACATGGTCAAATATAAAGATAACATATTTCTGAGTGGGAGTCAAAATGACTTCACAATTTAATATGTGTATGAGGTATATTTGAGTGGGAGTTTACAACATCGTGTTTGAGTGAAATGAAGATTTCATAAATGTTGTAAATGTTGTCATGGACCAATGCATAACTTATGAAGTTAGTTTGAACGTCAAATATTCATGTAGATGAATGTATCTATGGAAGATAGATAAGTTTGATAAACATTAAAGTCAGGGTGTCTTACCTATACAAGTTTTGAAGGAGTTCAAAATGAAACAAGAGGAGAATGGTTCGTCTCATTGTGATATATAGGTGAAGCATTGAGTTGGAGAATTCAGTACAAAATTGATGGTTAGAGGATATGTTGGAATTCAATATGAATTGTTCATAGGTCCCAACATATAAAGAATCATATGTTTGTATATGACGATATGTGACCCAAGTTCTTAATTGTAAGAACATGTTGAATGAGGAGTCATTTTTCATGAGATTGAGATAAATTTAGAAAATGGTGGACTTGGTTGAAGTCATAAAGCCAGACTAAATTAGAGATCTCTTAATAACAGAGTAGCACAGCGAAAGCATGATCGGAAATATCAAAGTGACAAGGCTCACTGTTGATTTGTTAAGTCAACAACATATAGGAGTATATGATTAATTCAAGGATTGAAATAAGATATAATATTTTGGTTTGAGAAAGTTGTTTCAAGATTGAGTGAGTTCCAGATGCATGTGTTATGAGAAAGTCCTTTTGACTAATCATACATATTGGCATGAAAGGATATGAATATCTCACTCTATAACCAAACATATTATATGCATTATATGATAATGGTTTTATCATGGGATGATAGGAAGTTTATCATGTGATGATAAAGTAATGTCAAATTAGGTGACAGTTACAAATTTTGCAAAGGACATAAAGAGCTGTAAAGTACAGAGCACGGACAGAACCTCTTCCACAAGCAAACATGATCAGCACTGAGACTTCATGAGTGAGACTTCATGGGTGTTGGATCGAGGAGATGTAAACTAGATTATTGACTCTAGTGCAAGTGGGAGACTGTTGGGAATATGCCCTAGAGGCAATAATAAAATGGTTTATTAAGCATATTCAAGTTTATGATAATAGTTTATTATCCATGCTATAATTGTATTAAATGGAAACATAATACATGTGTGGAATATAAACACCCGGAGTCCCTAGTAAGCCTCTACAGGACTAGTTCGTTGATCAAGAGATAGTTAGAGTTTCCTAACTATGGACTTGTTATAGTCACTTGATAACGGAGTCATATCATTAAGAGTAATGGTGTGATGGACATGACCCAAATAAAGAGTTGCAATTAATCGTGTCACAAAAGTTTTGTTGTCAACACTTTTAATATGCCAAATATAGTTTCCTTAGACCATGAGATTATATCACTCCCGTTCACCGGAGGAATACTTTGTGGACATCAAACGTCACTTCGTAACTGGGTGATTATAAAGGTGGCTTTCAGGTATCTCCGATGGTGGGTTGTTGGGTGATATGAATCAAGAGTGGAATTTGTCCCTCCATGTGACGGAGAAGATATCTCCAGGCCTTCTCGGTAATATAGCATCAAGAGTCTGCAGACAAGTGATTAAGTTGTAATCACCGGGATCCTATATTATGGACGAGTAAAGAGAACTTGCCGGTAACGAGATCAAACTAGACATGGGGATGTCAACGATTATATCTCGGGCAAGTAAAATATCGTGAGACAAAGGGAATCGTATATGAGATTAATTGAATCTCCGGCATCGTGGTTCAATCGAGAAAAAGGTTTTCGTTGAGTGTATAGAAATTAATATGGACATCCCGGTCCCGCTATTAATTATTGATATGATCATGTCTATGCATTCTCGAACCCGTAGGGTCACACACTTAACGTTCCGATGAAATTAGGTTTTGCGATGAATTAAATGATGAAGTGAACGAATGGTGATTCGGAGTCTCGGATGGGATCCCGGACATCACGAGGAGTTCCGGAGGAGTCCGGAGAATAAGATTCATATATGGAAAGTGGTTTCCGGAGGTTTCGGAAAAGTTCCGGAAATTATTTAAAGGGTACCGGAAGGTTCCGGAATGTTCTAGAAGAGTCTAGAAGTGGGACCGCATAATTTGTATGGGGCCCACATGGTGCAAAGGGGTGCTGCCACCACTTGGTGGGGCGCACCACCTAGGCCCATGAAGGGGTGCGGCACAAGGAGGGAGTCCCACTCCTAGTTGGACTAGGAGGTGGGCTCCCACCCCTTTAGGAAAGGGGCCCAAGGAGGAGTCCTTGTTGGACTCCAACTTGGGGGGCAAGACAAAGGGGGGGGGGCCGGCCGGCCCTGCCCTTGCCCTGGCCGCCACCTATATAAGGAGGGGCAAGGGGGGGCGCACCACACCTTGGAGGCTGCCGCACCCCCCCCCATAGCCGCACCCCTCTCTCTCTCCCTCAACCCTAGCCGCACCCCTCCTCTCCCGGAGGGCTGCCGCCGCCTCACCTCCACACCTAGCCGCACCCCCTTGCCCTAGGGGCTGCGCCACCTCCTCCTCTCCCTCTCCCCTCGCTTGGTTTGGCGAAGCCTCGCGTGTGGAGATCGTCATCGTCACCGGCACTACCGTCGTGCTGCTGAGATCATCAAGGCCACGTCATCTCGCTTGCGGGATCAAGGAGTCGACGTCTTCATCGAGCTGTACGTGTGGACGCCGCGGAGGTGCTGCCCGTTGCTGCACTTCACCGGATTGGATCTCGAGGATAATACATCTCCTCGCGACTAGACGAGTCTAGTTGCGGGGATCGACTAGCCAACCCCTGCACCGACAAAACGCGTTTGTTGATCTTCGAGGGTAAGAGATTGGATCTCATCTTCGCTATCTTCATCTCGTAGATCTAGATCCTTGGGGTTTATTCCGCTTTGCCGCGTAGAAAATTTTTGTTTTCCATGCTGCGACCCCATCATGCGCGCCATCAGCTCATCGTCGTTGGTGATGGCGACGAGCTCCTTAGTGTCGTCGTCGGTGGAGTTCTCGCCAGGAGAGGAGTAGACCTGGTCGGAGGAGGAGGCATACTCCAAGCTGGTAGCGCCTCCGCATCCGCATCCGCATCACGACCACCGGGAGGAGGCGCTCCGCCGAGGTCGCGCTCCATTTCGCGGCGATAAGACCGACTAATTGCTCGCCGGAGAGGGACTAGTTCGCGGTGGGGGGATTGTTTCACGATGGAGGGGATGGGGGGAGGGGACATCCCCCAGGTACCCTTGATATAGTGGTGGAGGGTAGCGATATAGTGAGCCCCCGATATTTTCCGGTCCGAGCCGATATGCAGGGCCTGTTCGAGCCTTAAAAAGGCTAAAATCTATATATCAGAATTTTCCGAGATCGAAGAGTTTTTCGCGATCTACAAGAGATGCTCTTATTTGCAAAAACCTTACCTAAAACTGTCACGCGTCCCATTCCGTTTCTGTCGGGGGGCAACCCCCGGATAGGGTCAAGATGACGAGATATGTGAAGACCCGGAGTTGACCGGGTCAACGATAACCGACATACCATACAGACATACCCTGGGTCGACCGGGTCAAGGTTGACCGACATATCCAGATGTCGGATCATACGAATTATATGTCGGGGCCTCCTTTGTTCTTCTTATGTGCAGGAAAGGTGAAACCGAGTTATGAAGTATCTGGCATGCCTATGCCGGATCGGGAGAAATGGAGCTCTATCCCGGAGGACGGTCAAGCCTCATGTCTTGTCCCTACAATCACGGAGCAAGTGTCCTGCCACTGGCAGGACATGACGCGCTGCCTAACCCTTGACTCGGTGGTCATGGGATGGGCAGCCAGGCCTCCATGCTGCTGATCGAAGCAGTACCGGGGAGCAGTGCACAGGAGTTGATAGATTGGACATGCCACGCAGGGATGACTGAAGCAGTCAAAGGACCGGACGTGGCCACAGTGCAGGCTACGCCAGCACCAACATCAGCCCTAGCTTGTGCCCTGGGCTTCCCTTTATAAGGAGCACCAGGGGCTCCTCTTACGGGGACGACCCTTTGCCTCACACGCTTACGCTTTAGACATTCCCTCCAGAGCCAATTGAGAGCCAGAGAGCCCTCCCAAGACTCGGAAGAGAGCCCAGAGCTCATTGTTCTTCTCATACAGCTCAAGGAGCGTTGTGTAGCTCGAGTGTGATCCACCATAATAACAGACAAGCAGGAGTAGGGGTTTTATCTCCTCACGAGAGCCCTGAACCTGGGTAAAACCGTGTGTGTGTTCGTGTGTTTCTGTGTGTGTCTTCATACGCGCTAGCCCTCCCCGGTGCCTCCAGCGTCCATCGGCCCCAACTCAAGCCTACCTATGGCATCTGTCCGTGCACCACCACGACAGTTGGCACCCACCGTGGGGCCAGCAGCGGCGCTGGCTGGTGTGTTCATCCGGACGGGTTCCTTCATCGCCTCGGGCGAGCGCGTTCTCTGTGGCCTTGTCCACAGGTTCGGCTCGCTCAACGTCGTCAGCGACAACGCGGGCTGCTTCGTCAGCAGGCCGCTACCCCAAAATGGCTGCCTCATCGAGTTCGGCGAGCTCACGGTCTACGTCGCCACCGAGGTTCCCTGCAGATTTCTCGAGGGGGTGCAGGTTGCAGCGGATCCTCCCTCAGTCTGCGCAGCTCGCGGCCGGCGTACCGCTCGCCCCGCTAGTTGTGTGGAGGTCATGATGACCGCTCCAGTCGTCGGTGCCGGCGGTGCCACGGCTGGGGAGGCCGAGGTCAGCACCAGGTCTACCAGGACGGCGCGTCCGCCGCTGGAGAGGCCGGAGAACCGTCAGGCGCAGGTCGGTACATCTGGTGTGCCGGTGACACCGAGTCCTCTTCAGGACACGATCGAGAAACTGGCCACCCCTGTGGCTCCAAGCGCAGATGTTGCTCTGGCTCAGGCTGAGCTGGAGGAGCAGCGCAAGAGCTTACTCCAGGAGGCTTTGGAGGTAGCCCGAGTCAGGCAAGATTTTGACATCTCTCTCCGTGAGTATAACAAGGCTCATGGTTTTACTCCAGTAGCAAACCCTGTTAGTCGCATAGATGAGGTGCGTGCCCGAGGTAGAGACCTCAATGCCGAGATTGCTAGAGATGGTAGAGCCAAATCTAGTAGAACTGCTAGTCATGTGTCAGTGGATAGGCCGAAGTACAGCACTCCCGGCAAGAACCTTAGAGCTGCAGAGGCAGCCGCAGCCGAGTTACCCAACTTATCCGGTGAAGCTCGTCGTAGGCAGCAGGACCGGGTAAACGAGTTGGTGGCCATTGCCAATCGCCAGAATAAAGCTTTCCGGAATGCAAACCCGGATGTAGGTGGATCCAGGTACATTCACTCGAATGGTGGTGCCAGTGGCATGTCCAAGGGACAGGCCTCATCGCCGTATGTCGGCGGAAGTCATGACCGGAGTGTAAACTCTGGTAAAAACAAATAGCTGTAGGCGTATGATCCGGTATACGCCGGAAAGCAGATAGCCGGGCAAGGCCATGCCGGTCATGGAGCCCCTGGACCCGCTCCGGGCAGACAAGGAGTTAGCCGGGTTAACCCGGCAAACCAGGGTCAGCCACCTCGGTATCCGGCACCTAATCCACCTCGGCAACGACAGGGTGCCGGGTATGCCGAACAGGCCGCCGAACGATACGATGATGGTTACCCGGCCATGGAGCGTGCCGGGTACACAAGATTCAGAGACCTGGCGACCGAGGGTGCACTCGGTGCTAGACTGGGAGCACGCCAGCTGCCGGCACATGACGTCCGCAACAAGCTTGACAGAATCTATCTGTCTGAGCTCCTGGAGGAGCAAGGCCCACCGGGTCCCGCATGTTTTGGACCCCGGATAATGAAGCAGGCACCGGTGCCGAACTTCCAGCTGCCCCGCGGTGCCAAGACGTATGACGGCAGTACTAAGCCGGAGGACTGGCTGACAGATTATGTCATTGCGGTACACATCGCCGGTGGCAGTCGCCGATGGGCTGTGCGGTATGTGCCGCAGATGCTAGAGGGACCAGCCCGGATCTGGCTGAACAACCTGGAGGAGAACAACATGGATTGCTGGCTGGACTTCTCTGATGCTTTCGTCAGCAACTTTTCCAGCACCTACAAGAGGCCGAATCGCCCTCAGCAGCTGTCCATGTGTCGGCAGAGGGAAGATGAAACTGGCCGGGAGTATCTGACCCAGTGGAGTACAATCCGCAACTCCTGTGAAGGAGTTATCGAGTCGCAGGCCATTGCATGGTTTGCACAAGGGTGCCGACATGGCTCCATGCTTTGGCAGAGACTCCAGAGAGAGATGCCGTCCACCTTGGCCGAGACAATGGCAATAGCGGACAGCTACGCCTTGGGTGATCCGACTCAGCCCTTACTGGCCCAGGTCGACTCGGGCAGGAGATACCCTGCTCAGGACCGAGACAGATCGGGCAGGCGAAGCGATAGCCCGGATAACCGAAACAAGAGAAGAGAGGACAGGCCGGATTACCGGTACGGGTCGGACCAGGTCGCCACTGTCGACCAAGATCAAGTGGATGCTGGCAGCAGCCAGCGTGAGAAAAATGATGGTCCCTCGTGGGGCCAAAACTCAGAAGGAAAGAGGCCGTGGAACGGCGAGAAAAAGCCGTGGAACGGCGAGAAGAGGCCGTGGAATGGCGAGAGGAAGCCATGGAATGGTGACAAGAAACAATGGGATGATAAGGAGAGATACACCTACGAGAAGATGCTGGATGGCCCCTGCGGCTTCCACACCAAGCACCCCAGCAGACCGGCTCAGCACACGACTCGGGATTGCAGTTGGTACCAGCGCAAGCCGATGAAAGCTGGTCCGACATCCAGACCTGCACCTCTCACTGGTGCAAACACTGAGCCTTTGAACACCCAGCAGAGGCCGAAAAATGTCAACCAGGTGGCCAACAACAACAACAACAACAACAACAACAACAACAACAACAACAATGCCGGTCCGAGTCGGCAGAATGAATACCGAGAGCCCCACCAGAGCTACATGGTCTTTGTGACCGAGCCGACGGACAAGCAGAGCCTGAACCGGCGTGCGATGGAGGTGAACGCGGTCATGCCGGCCGTGCCCAAGTTCATGTACTGGTCGGAGGATCAGATCAGCTGGAGCATCAATGACCATCCCAAGGTCATGCCCAACCCAGGGGGCTACGCTCTAGTGGTGGATCCGACACTCGTCGGGCCCAGCATCAATGTCAGGTTCACCCGGGTTCTCGTTGATAACGGGAGCAGCATCAACGTTATGTACAGGGACACCATGGTTAAACTCGGAATAATCGAGAATATGATGCAGCCAAGCAGAACCACCTTCCACGGCATCGTGCCGGGTGTCTCGCATGCACCCATGGGCACTGTGTGGGTCGACGTCGCCTTCGGCGACAAAAGCAACTGTCGAACTGAGAGTCTGCTGTTTGAGGTCGTGGACCTCGAAAGCCCGTATCATGCCTTACTCGGTAGGCCAACACTCGCCAAGTTCATGGCGTCCACTCATGTGGCCTATCTGAAAATGAAGATGCCGGGTCCAAATGGTGTTATCACCATCTCGGGTGACTACAAGCGCTCCATGGAGTGTGCCTCGGCTGGGTCACTTCTGGCCGAGTCACTGGTAATCGCTGCAGAGAAGAAGAGAATACATGAGGTGGTGGCTCTGGCCCAATCCGCTCAACTCGGTATGCCGAGTCTGGCTAACCCGCAGCAGACTGCAACCTTTCAGGCGGCGAAGGAGTCCAAGAAAATCGGCGTCGACGAGTCTAACCCGGACCACACCATCATCATCGGTGCCGGGTTGGACAGCAAATAGGAAAGCGAGCTCATCCACTTCCTCCGTGAGAATTGTAACGCCCCGACCCCGGAATTATACAGAGAGGCTATGTAGTTGGCACAACCATCAATGTATAAAACAAAGATCGAGACTTGTGGAACAGAACTGGCACAAAGCATGACTCTACGACACAAAACATATAGCAACTCATATAACGAGAAGAATACAAATATCACAAATAAAAGGATCACAGATCCAACATTTCAACAAGCGGAAGCGGGTAGTGTTGTCTAACAACAAGAAGCAAAATATGGCCTAAGAGGCCTACAATAAACATCACCCAAGCCAGCTTGTTCCACGGTCCCAAGCTGCCACCTGGGAACCCCAGACTAGTAGTCGACGTCAACGAAGAAACCACCTAGTCGCTCGGTGTCGTCCTCCTCTGAAATACAAAATCATAGAGGCAGCAAAGAGAGACTGAGTACGATGTACTCGCAAGTTTAGTAGGGCGATATAGGCCCCATGACTGACGGAGGCTCTAAAGCTTTATATGTAGTTCTTTTGCATAAAGCTAATTTTCATAAACCGAAACATAAATGACACAAGGCATTCGTCTACTCAGAATATTTTTATAAACGGGGTAAGAGAGTATCATTATCATCATTGGTTCTCATCGAACCCTTTTGTAACCAACCACTCTCATCTCCACCAAGGCGCCCCCTCGAATCACCCTCGAGGAGTGAACCTTTAACACACGTGATTATGCAACCTTTAGCTGCCATATCAATTAGGTTAAGATTCTCTATGATCTTATCGTCTATTCCCAAGTTGTCCATAACCGTGGACACGGCTTTTCGAAAAGATTAACCCTGTAGGGGTGTACTAATTTACCCATTGGTACCGTCCGGCTCACCTAGTTGGCCCTCGTCCGGGGAAGGCCGGCAAGCGGGCGCGGTTAGACCTTTACAATGCATGAGACTATCCAAGAGTCATCTGTGGCCACAGGACAAGTTTACCCAGCCTCAGCCCCTGCCCCATCGCCACATCCTAACACCACCATCCTCATCATCCTTTTTCCGCTCACACACACGGCAAATGGAAATAGCAAACTAGAGGACCCTTGGATACGCCCTCACAAATTATTCGGTCAGTAAGGCGCCCATACACCCACCAATGGCAGCACGCTCGTCTTGGTTCAAGAGGTAAAGAACTCGCACCTAGGGGCTAGAGTGAGGCAAAACACCATCCCCGATGGCAACTCACCCCAACCATCTTAGCATTTTAATTAAGCATCTCCGTTATCCACCATGCCCGAATCATTCCATCATCATCAATAATTTCTGGAATTAACAACGGACATAAAGCATTTACTTAAGCATGGCTAAGCATAGCTAAGCATATGAATACAAATAACTCTATCCTTATCTCGGCCAACACTTCAACCCTAGGTTTCATAGGTAGGGATACATGTAATTGGCTTGGGGAGAACATGCATTCATAGGATATTCTAATATTTACCAAAGACATTTGAACCGCATGCAATATTATGGTGGATAAAATAATTTGATAAATCATCGGATGCTAGATGCCAAGAAGGTTAGGTTATCTCTTGCCTTGCTGCCGGGTAGCGTAGTATTGCTCGTCGGGGTAGGAGAGGGAACCCTCGACTCCGGAATCTATCGATACCCAAAAGAAATACAAAGCACACATAAATCACACGAACACAAGATGCAATGCTCAATCACATGATGACATGTCAAGTTGATGCAAAGATATCATTATATAAATTAAAAGCAAACTTAAATGAGGAGCCAAGTAATTAGTGCAATTATTTGGAACCAACCCCATATTTATCTTAGTGGCCACATTCTTTATAAAATATGAAATTATTATAGAGGTGGCTCAAATATGCATGAACATGACAAGAATGGATAGGTTTCGTTCTTCCGATCATTTTGGTATTTTATTTGTAATTTTTGGAGTACCGATGATTAAATAGTGAATTAAATAATTATTCAAATTGAATTCATTTAATCATTTATGAATAACATCAAATAATTATTTGTGATCATGATGTAATATTAGCATGGTTTGATAGCAATTAGAGTGTTGATCACATTGATATTTTATTCTCCAATTTTGGTTAATTATTTCACGAGTTATGAATTTTCCCGATTTGGTATTATTTAACCCATTTTAGGAATTCATATGTGAGCAGCAAGAAAATAAACTCAAGAGATGGTTTCAACTTCTCTAACAGCTAGAGTTTGTCTTCCTGAGCATTTTGGTATTTAAATTGCTATTTTTGAGTCATTATTTGAAAAGATATGAATTGTTTTAAATTGCTTTTATTTTCCAAAAGGAAAAATCAAATACCAGACAGGCCGGCCTCAAGCCGGTCAGGCCGGGAGGCAGGCCGGGCACCAGCCCGAGTGGCCCAGCCCAGAGCCGGCCCAGGCTGGGCAACCGACCGGGAGTGTGGCCGAAGGATCCGGCCCAGAGCCGGCCCAGGCCGCTAGGGAGGCCGGGTCCAGGCCGGCACGTCGGGCACGCGCGAGTGCAGGTCAAAGCCACGACCGGCGCGATGACGCGGCGGTGACCGACGACGACCGGCGGCGGTCGACGACGCGATAGAGGGGAAGAGGCGCGGGAAAGAGCAATAGGCGCTAGAGGAGAGAGAGGCGAGTCGAGGGGAGCGGTGGGACGGACCATATGGTCATCGGACACGGCGGCGGCGGTCACCAGAGCGGAGCTCCACGGCGGCGCTCGGACGGAGACGAGGATGCAGGGGGAGAGGAAGGAGAGGGAGATGTCCCGGAGGGAGAGGAGCTCACCAGCAGCTCGACGAGGAGGTCAGGGAGGCTCGGGGTCGACCACGGCGGCCGGAATCGTCGAGGACGGCACGGCGAGCGGCGGACCGACGGCGGGGAGGGAGAGCTCGATTAGCAGCGAGGCCGGGCCTCCCAGCAAGCGGAAGACGGTGGAGGAGCTAGAGGGAGTCACGACGGCGATGGCGGTGCGCTCGGTTTGGCTCGGGGACGGCCGGAGCGATGGCTCAGTGCGGCGGCAGTGGCGGCGGGCAGGAGCTCATTCCGTTAGGGTTAGGGTTTGCGCGGGAGCAGGGGAGAGAGGCAGGGGTGAGGGAGAGCAGCAGGGGCTCGGGTTGCTCCACTTAACCACGAGGGGGGCTCGGCATGGCGACAGTGGAGGGTGCGGTGGCGACGAGCGCGTCGGTGGGTGCTCGGTCGCTACAGCACGAAGATGATGACCATTTTCTGGAAAACCCCCTGGCTGCTTTTCTTCTTTTCTGTTTTATTTCTTTTAAAAGAACAGCAGCATTTTCTATTTAATTGGGGCCTCAAAACATTTCCAAAAATTATGAGAAAATTCAGGGAGGCTCACAATAAAGTAAGGAAGCCCACCATATTTTTATTTGGAATTTTTGGAAGTTTATGTTGGTTTGGAAAAATCAAGCTTGAATTGCAACTATTTAAAGTTCTCATTTTTAATTGAGGCATTTAAACCTTTTTATAAAACCTGCAAAAATTCATGTAGCCTTCTCATGACATGTAGAAGCTTGATAAAATTTGGTGTTGCAAAATAAAAAGTTTTGCACCACATTTGTCATAGGGTTTACTTAATGCAATTTGATCAATTCCAACTATCAAATGTATAGTCTTATAAAAGCACAAAGCAAGAATATTATTTTGCACTCTTGGAACTTCCTGGAAAAATATGGAAACTCAAGAACAAGAGGGTTTTACCATATTGAGTAATGTATTTGGTTTGGAAAATTTTTGGAAGGTTTTTGCTTCCTCTAGTTTTTAAATTCCAAGTGTTGTTTTATTTAGAAATTAGCAACTTAAATAAATATGCCATGATGCAATGCAAAACAAAAAGTGAAAAATTGGCCCATATTTTAGGGTACTAATCTGGGGCTGTTACAATTCTACCCCCCTTACAGGAATCTCGTCCCGAGATTCTAGAGTAGGAAGAGGGATGGGAGAAACTTGGCAACACACATCTTCCTCGTTGGAGAGTTTTGGCTAACTAACAAGACATGCCAAAAAGGCGGGAAGAACAGGAGATAACTTAAGGTGATAGACAAAATGACTCTTGCCCAAACCCATAGGTTATTGAGAGAACAAGGGACGACTTGACCAAACAAAGGTCGAGCCGAGGGTAGGACAACCGATCACCTTGTTCAGGATATTGGTCCAAGATTAAGACATTACCTCAAATCTCCAAGAGGTGTAGATCATAGAGAGTTGGAGCACCGAGAGGAGAAAAGACACCGTTTGGACTCCACGATTGTGACCTACCAGACGCTTCCTTAAGGTTAAAAGCTTGGCCCTAACGAAACTGAAGGGTTTCTACAATGTTAGTGTGATTGGTCAAAACCTTGGGCTCACCTGGGAAGGATAGATATGGCATTGGCCCACATTTTTAGACGGAGAGGTAAAACCTGATATTGAGCTATTTCCATGAGATAGATGGAGTAGGAGGATTGACCGATAGATATTTAGCAACTCCGTAGTGAGGTTCTCTTTGAGATTATAGATATTGCACTCCGGCTTCGGAAATAGCCTTCATTCAACACTCAAGCGAAAGTCGTACTCGAGGTAGAGAAAAGACCATACGGGAAACTTCTAGAACCATTTACATAGGATTCCCATGGATAACGGTTGAATTTGAAAGAGTTAGGAGATTTAGTCAAAAGACCCTCCGGTGAGGTGCGTGAACCACAACACCGGACTTATCGGGTTACTAGTAGGCTTAGGTCATGCTCTTACTAAACCACCCAGCATCATTTCTGCTTGAGGTTCAGAATTGGGTTAGGCGTGCAGATACTACAGGCTTGACAAGTCCGAGGGAGGAGTTCGCTTCTCCTGACATCCCAAGGGGAAATGTCTTGATGAACCCAAGAATATTATGCATCAGAACACCCCAATGCACGATACACTTGATTGTCCGCATGCAGATAGAGGACTGATAACATACTTGGACTAAGGAACGGGCTAACAACAGTTTAGGATATTGCAGAAGCCCGTGTTAGCACTCTTCCGACAACTAGTGCCGAAAGGGTTTCATGAACGGGTGTTAGCGGTGGGATCACAATTATTGATGGACAACTCGCTAAGAGCAATCCCGTCATGATTCAGATGATTCCATAACCGAGAGCCTAGATACAGCTAGTAAAGAAGAAGAGCATTTATCGAGGAGACCAATTACGGCTGCAACCTCGAGTTTGAAGACCAACTTCAATTTTTGCCAACCTGATGTAGGGTTCAACCATTAGCACCAGGGTTCGACGGAAAAGACCTTGGGTTAAAGATCAGCTTCATGCACCGGGACTCACAATAGCATAATGCTCACGAGGGTGACAACCCTCAGGAATCATTACACCAGAGCCCTAGCACAATCCGGGACCTTCGGTTCAAGATCTTGGGCTAAAGCAAGGAACTTCTTGACGAACCATCGTACTTCCTTTATTCATGTTTTAGGTTTGGCAGAGGAGTAAGGATAACTAGTAACTAAAGGTAGGAACCCAAATCCCGAGATCCTAAAGATTTAGAACTTTGCCGATGATCAGAAGAACCGTTAAAATCAAATAGAGGTAAGATGACACCGAGATCAGAGTGAATTGGATGAGGAGTAAAAAGAATCCTAGGAGGGTTTTCACAACTCATTTTTAGGTTGAAAATAATTTTCACGAACTAGACTCGACATCGACCAAAAGAACGGGTTTCCTACAGGCAGTCCTGCTCTGATACCAACTTGTAACGCCCCGACCCCGGAATTATACAGAGAGGCTATGTAGTTGGCACAACCATCAATGTATAAAACAAAGATCGAGACTTGTGGAACAGAACTGGCACAAAGCATGACTCTATGACACAAAACATATAGCAACTCATATAACGAGAAGAATACAAATATTACAAACAAAAAGGATCACAGATCCAACATTTCAACAAGCGGAAGCGGGTAGTGTTGTCTAACAACAAGAAGCAAAATATGGCCTAAGAGGCCTACAAATAAACATCACCCAAGCCAGCTTGTTCCACGGTCCCAAGCTGCCACCTGGGAACCCCAGACTAGTAGTCGACGTCAACGAAGAAACCACCTAGTCGCTCGGTGTCGTCCTCCTCTGAAATACAAAATCATAGAGGCAGCAAAGAGAGACTGAGTACGATGTACTCGCAAGTTTAGTAGGGCGATATAGGCCCCATGACTGACGGAGGCTCTAAAGCTTTATATGTAGTTCTTTTGCATAAAGCTAATTTTCATAAACCGAAACATAAATGACACAAGGCATTCGTCTACTCAGAATATTTTTATAAACGGGGTAAGAGAGTATCATTATCATCATTGGTTCTCATCGAACCCTTTTGTAACCAACCACTCTCATCTCCACCAAGGCGCCCCTCGAATCACCCTCGAGGAAGTGAACCTTTAACACACGTGATTATGCAACCTTTAGCTGCCATATCAATTAGGTTAAGATTCTCTATGATCTTATCGTCTATTCCCAAGTTGTCCATAACCGTGGACACGGCTTTTCGAAAAGATTAACCCTGCAGGGGTGTACTAATTTACCCATTGGTACCGTCCGGCTCACCTAGTTGGCCCTCTTCCGGGGAAGGCCGGCAAGCGGGCGCGGTTAGACCTTTACAATGCATGAGACTATCCAAGAGTCATCTGTGGCCACAGGACAAGTTTACCCAGCCTCAGCCCCTGCCCCATCGCCACATCCTAACACCACCATCCTCATCATCCTTTTTCCGCTCACACACACGGCAAATGGAAATAGCAAACTAGAGGACCCTTGGATACGCCCTCACAAATTATTCGGTCAGTAAGGCGCCCATACACCCACCAATGGCAGCACGCTCGTCTTGGTTCAAGAGGTAAAGAACTCGCACCTAGGGGCTAGAGTGAGGCAAAACACCATCCCCGATGGCAACTCACCCCAACCATCTTAGCATTTTAATTAAGCATCTCCGTTATCCACCATGCCCGAATCATTCCATCATCATCAATAATTTCTGGAATTAACAACGGACATAAAGCATTTACTTAAGCATGGCTAAGCATAGCTAAGCATATGAATACAAATAACTCTATCCTTATCTCGGCCAACACTTCAACCCTAGGTTTCATAGGTAGGGATACATGTAATTGGCTTGGGGAGAACATGCATTCATAGGATATTCTAATATTTACCAAAAGACATTTGAACCGCATGCAATATTATGGTGGATAAAATAATTTGATAAAATCATAGGATGCTAGATGCCAAGAAGGTTAGGTTATCTCTTGCCTTGCTGCCGGGTAGCGTAGTATTGCTCGTCGGGGTAGAAGAGGGAACCCTCTACTCCGGAATCTATCGATACCCAAAAGAAATACAAAGCACACATAAATCACACGAACACAAGATGCAATGCTCAATCACATGATGACATGTCAAGTTGATGCAAAGATATCATTATATAAATTAAAAGCAAACTTAAATGAGGAGCCAAGTAATTAGTGCAATTATTTGGAACCAACCCCATATTTATCTTAGTGGCCACATTCTTTATAAAATATGAAATTATTATAGAGGTGGCTCAAATATGCATGAACATGACAAGAATGGATAGGTTTCGTTCTTCCGATCATTTTGGTATTTTATTTGTAATTTTCGGAGTACCGATGATTAAATAGTGAATTAAATAATTATTCAAATTGAATTCATTTAATCATTTATGAATAACATCAAATAATTATTTGTGATCATGATGTAATATTAGCATGGTTTGATAGAAATTAGAGTGTTGATCACATTGATATTTTATTCTCCAATTTTGGTTAATTATTTCACGAGTTATGAATTTTCCCGATTTGGTATTATTTAACCCATTTTAGGAATTCATATGTGAGCAGTAAGAAAATAAACTCAAGAGATGGTTTCAACTTCTCTAACAGCTAGAGTTTGTCTTCCTGAGCATTTTGGTATTTAAATTGCTATTTTTGAGTCATTATTTGAAAAGATATGAATTGTTTTAAATTGCTTTTATTTTCCAAAAGGAAAAATCAAATACCAGACAGGCCGGCCTCAAGCCGGCCAGGCCGGGAGGCAGGCCGGGCACCAGCCCGAGTGGCCCGGCCCAGAGCCGGCCCAGGCTGGGCAACCGGCCGGGAGTGTGGCCGAAGGATCCGGCCCAGAGCCGGCCCAGGCCGCTAGGGAGGCCGGGTCCAGGCCGGCACGTCGGGCACGCGCGAGCGCAGGTCAAAGCCACGACCGGCGCGATGACGCGGCGGTGACCGACGACGACCGGCGGCGGTCGACGACGCGATAGAGGGGAAGAGGCGCGGGAAAGAGCAATAGGCGCTAGAGGAGAGAGAGGCGAGTCGAGGGGAGCGGTGGGACGGACCATATGGTCATCGGACACGGCGGCGGCGGTCACCAGAGCGGAGCTCCACGGCGGCGCTCGGACGGAGACGAGGATGCAGGGGGAGAGGAAGGAGAGGGAGATGTCCCGGAGGGAGAGGAGCTCACCAGCAGCTCGACGAGGAGGTCAGGGAGGCTCGGGGTCGACCACGGCGGCCGGAATCGTCGAGGACGGCACGGCGAGCGGCGGACCGACGGCGGGGAGGGAGAGCTCGATTAGCAGCGAGGCCGGGCCTCCCAGCAAGCGGAAGACGGTGGAGGAGCTAGAGGGAGTCACGGCGGCGATGGCGGTGCACTCGGTTTGGCTCGGGGACGGCCGGAGCGATGGCTCAGTGCGGCGGCAGTGGTGGCGGGCAGGAGCTCATTCCGTTAGGGTTAGGGTTTGCGCGGGAGCAGGGGAGAGAGGCAGGGGTGAGGGAGAGCAGCAGGGGCTCGGGTTGCTCCACTTAACCATGAGGGGGGCTCGGCATGGCGACAGTGGAGGGTGCGGTGGCGACGAGCGCGTCGGTGGGTGCTCGGTCGCTACAGCACGAAGATGATGACCATTTTCGGGAAAACCCCCTGGCTGCTTTTCTTCTTTTCTGTTTTATTTCTTTTAAAAGAACAGCAGCATTTTCTATTTAATTGGGGCCTCAAAACATTTCCAAAAATTATGAGAAAATTCAGGGAGGCTCACAATAAAGTAAGGAAGCCCACCATATTTTATTTGGAATTTTTGGAAGTTTATGTTGGTTTGGAAAAATCAAGCTTGAATTGCAACTATTTAAAGTTCTCATTTTTAATTGAGGCATTTAAACCTTTTTATAGAACCTGCAAAAATTCATGTAGCCTTCTCATGACATGTAGAAGCTTGATAAAATTTGGTGTTGCAAAATAAAAAGTTTTGCACCACATTTGTCATAGGGTTTACTTAATGCAATTTGATCAATTCCAACTATCAAATGTATAGTCTTATAAAAGCACAAAGCAAGAATAATATTTTGCACTCTTGGAACTTCCTGGAAAAATATGGAAACTCAAGAACAAGAGGGTTTTACCATATTGAGTAATGTATTTGGTTTGGAAAAATTTTGGAAGGTTTTTGCTTCCTCTAGTTTTTAAATTCCAAGTGTTGTTTTATTTAGAAATTAGCAACTTAAATAAATGTGCCATGATGCAATGCCAAACAAAAAGTGAAAAATTGGCCCATATTTTAGGGTACTAATCTGGGGCTGTTACAAGAATCGGGATATCTTTGCATGGTCGAATCAGGACCTGCCGGGTGTTCCGAGGGAGTTGGCTGAGCACTCCTTACATGTCAGGCCAGATGCTAGGCCAGTGAAGCAACCTACGCGGCGTCTCACTGAAGAGAGAAGAAAGGCTGTGGGTGACGAGTTATCCAAACTACTCGCATCAAACTCCATCGTGGAAGTGAAGTACCCGGACTGGTTGGCTAACCCGGTCCTGGTAGAAAAGAAGAAGGACGATCCGAATGCGGCCATTGTCTGGCGCATGTGTGTCGATTACACCCATCTGAATAAGGCATGTCCGAAAGATCCATTCCCGTTGCCCCGGATCGATCAAGTGATTGACTCCACGGCCGGGTGTGAACTACTATCATTTGTAGATGCGTACTCTGGTTTTCACCAGATACCATTGAACCCTTCTGA
The DNA here is from genome assembly GCA_012064385.1 of Puccinellia tenuiflora. Classification (NCBI taxonomy): domain Eukaryota; kingdom Viridiplantae; phylum Streptophyta; class Magnoliopsida; order Poales; family Poaceae; genus Puccinellia; species Puccinellia tenuiflora. Next base: position 665,559 of record QRDG01001470.1, on the reverse strand, counting down.
TCAAATAAAGACTGCCTTTATCACCCCGTATGGGGCTTATTGCTATCGTGTCATGTGCTTTGGGTTGAGAAATGCCGGCGCTACTTACCAGCGCTGTATGCATAAAAGTTTGCATGATCAGATAGGAAAAAATGTGCAGGTGTATGTTGACGATATAGTCATCAAAACTAAAGAAAAGCATACCTTGTTGGATGATCTCAAAGAGACATTCGCAAACCTGCGGAAATTCCGGCTAAAGCTTAACCCGGATAAATGTACATTCGGAGTGCCGGCAGGCAAGTTGCTCGGTTTCCTCGTGTCGAGCCGAGGTATCGAGGCAAACCCGACTAAGATCCGGGCAATAGAAAACATGAAACTGCCGAGATGTTTCAGGGATGTCCAGAAGTTCACAGGTTGCCTGGCCTCCCTGAGTCGTTTCCTAGGTCGGTTGGGAGAAAAGGCTCTGCCTTTGTACCAACTAATGAAAAAATCGGATAAATTTAGCTGGACCCCGCAAGCGGATGCGGCATTCTGCGAGCTGAAAAAGATGTTGGCTACGGCGCCGATATTGGCTTCGCCACTACCGAGAGAGCCCATGATGCTCTACATTGCGGCCACTAACCGAGTCGTTAGTGTCGTAATGGTGGTGGAGCGAGAAGAAAAGGGAACTGCGGTGCAGAGACCGGTGTATTACCTGAGTGAGGTGCTCTCCACATCAAAACAAAACTACCCTCACTATCAGAAAATGACCTACGGTGTCTACATGGCAGCCAAAAAACTGAAGCATTATTTCCAGGAGCATCCCATAACGGTTGTAAGCGCGGCCCCTGTGTCGGAAATTCTCGGCAACAAGGATGCCAGTGGCCGAGTCGCCAAGTGGGCTATCGAGCTCACGGCTTACGCGTCACAATATGCGAGAAGAGATACCATCAAATCTCAAGCAGTGGCTGATTTCTTGGTCGACTGGGCCGAGATGCAGTATGAACCATCTCTACCGGACACCAATTACTGGAGAATGCATTTTGATGGGTCCAAAGTAAAAGAGGGCCTGGGAGCCGGCGTGGTTCTCACCTCGCCGAAGCGAGACCAGTTGAAATATGTTCTGCAAGTCCACTTCGCGGCATCTAACAATGTCGCCGAGTATGAAGCGCTGATTCATGGACTCAAAGTGGCCAAGGAAATCGGAATTCGTCGGATCATATGTTATGGTGACTCGAATCTGGTGATTCAGCAGACATCAGGTAACTAGGATGCCCTAGATGCCAACATGGCGGCATACCGGTTCCATGTACAGAAGATCTCCGGATACTTTGATGGTTGCGAGTTCACTCACATTCGGCGAACAGATAATGAAAGTGCTGACATGTTGTCCAAGATCGGGTCATACCGGCAGGCCATCCCACCTGGGGTATCACTGGAGCATCTCCGAAAGCCGTCAATCAAGCCCTCACCCGAGTCTGAATCGATATTTATCCCGGGTAACCCGGAACCCGACGTCGTCCCGATGGACGTGGATGTCGGGAGCATGCTGCAGGACTCGGGGACTGCTCCGCAGGACCCGGGGCTGCTTCGCAGGACCCGGGGACTTCCATGGATGTCGGATACATTCAGCAAGATTCGGCGATGGTGTTGGAAAACTGGAAAGCCGCTTGGCGGAACTCGGGGACTCCTTGGGAGGACTCGGGGACTCGTCAGCCTATGTCGGCGTGGTAATGTCAGTTGATGCGATGGAAATCGATGAGCCTGTACTCGGCACTCGCCCGGTACCGGCATGGGCACAACCCATCATGACATTCATGTTGGATGGCAGTCTACCGAGTGATGAGGTCTCGGCCAGACAGATACAGAGGCGAGCCAAATCCTTCACTATCATCAACCATGAGCTGTACAAGAGAAGTGTGACCACTGTGCTTCAGCGTTGTGTCGAACCGGAAGAGGGCGAAAAGATTCTCCGAGATATCCATCAGGGAGAGTGCGGTCATCACGCATCTTCCAGAGCCATAGTGGCTAAGGCATTCCGATATGGGTTCTACTGGCCCAGTGCTTTGCAACAGGCAGAGGACATTGTCCGGAAATGTGAAGGATGCCAGAGGTTTGCCCACAAAATTCATATGCCGGCCTCCGCACTCAAGACTATCCCCATCACCTGGCCATTTGCAGTGTGGTGTCTGGATATGGTGGGACCGTTCAAGCCAGCCCGAGGTAACATGACTCACATCCTGGTGATGGTGGACAAGTTCACCAAATGGATTGAGGTAAAACCAATAAGAAAGTGCGATGGCCGCACAACTGTATCATTCCTAAAGGATATCATCCTAAGGTATGGCCATCCGCACAGCATTATCACGGATAATGACACCAATTTTGCCGAGGGAGCCTTTGCTCGGTTTTGCCAGGAAAAGAGAATCCGGCTAGACTTGGCATCGGTTGCACATCCACAGTCCAATGGACAAGTGGAAAGATCAAATGCACTGGTTTTATCCGGCATCAAACCCCGGCTAATTGAGCCACTGCTACATGCTCCGGGGTGTTGGCTGGATGAGATACCGGCAGTATTGTGGAGTCTAAGGACTACACCGAATCGCTCCACTGGTTATACGCCATTCTTCATGGTTTATGGAGCAGAGGCAGTTCTGCCAACCGACATAGAGCATGACTCGCCAAGAGTCGCATTATACACCGAGTCTGAGGCAAAGGAAGCCCGGGAAAATGATGTCGATCTGCTCGAGGAAGCACGAGAGTTGGCCTTGTCCAAATCAGCGATATATCAGCAAAATCTCCGATGCTACCATAGTCGGAAAGTAAATCCTCGCAAGTTCCGAGAAGGGGACCTGGTCCTTAGGCTTGTGCAGCGCACCGCTGGGATGCACAAGTTATCACCTCCTTGGGAGGGGCCGTTTATTGTGAGCAAGGCTCTGAACAATGATGCATATTATCTTATAGATGCTCAGGCGCAGGTGAAGAACAGGATGGACAGATCCGGAGAGGAAACCAAACGACCTTGGAATGTAGCTCTTCTTCGCCCTTTTTACTCTTAAGGACTCACTGTATGTATCTCGAAACCCTAAAATGAAATGTCGGCACCCTGAAATGAAACTCGGGGACTGCCTTGCTATGAAATCTGTGTTTATCTGCATGTTTATCTCTGTTTCCTGTATGTCGGATGGCTCCAAAAATCGTGTTTCCATGTTTGTAAGTATTGTATGCTATGTCTTTGTGATTTTGTGACCCGAATGCCAAAGAAACCAAAAATGGTAGGCAAGGGCAGAGGTTGCGAGATGCAGTAAACAAGAAATCAGACTCGGTCGAGGAGCGATTCGATTTCTTTTTGTTATCCTTGCGTTTTATGTCGGATGGCTCTAGACCATATCTCAAAGTTTCGAGTATTGTATGCTAAGTTTTGCTGTCTCGTGACTCGACTGTCAAACACCGAAAAAGGTAGACAAGAGCTGGGATTGTGGCACTTAGTACACAAGAAAACAAACTCAGGGACTTGGCCCAAGTGCGATTCGGCATAAGCTGTTTGTTGATCATGTGCTTAGTTCTTTATCTTATATGTTGGATGATTATGAGGTTTATCTCAAAGTTTTTTAGTACTGTATGCCGTATCTCGGTAATCTTGTGACTCGACTGTCGAACACCGAAAAATGGTAGACAAGAGCAAAGGTTGCAAAGTATGGTAAACAAGAAAATGAACTCGGGGACTCGATTCAAAATGATCCAGCATATGTCTAACCATATTAAAACGTGCAAACTAAAGTACCAAGTGCTAACAGTAAAAGCTAAAGGTTTATATTACATATGCACCCGGCATTCTGGGGATCTAATGATCTGAGTTTTTGATAAGTTTAGGTAGCAGAATCTTTGCTACTCGGTGCAGAAGGAGCAGCATCAGTTCTGGCAGGTTCTTCGGCCGCGACCTCGGCGGTGTCCTCGGTCGCAGGTGCAGGAGCGGTGCCTGTGGATGTGCTGGGAGGTGTGTCGGCTTGGATTTCCTCGTCGACGTGCTCTTCATCCTCTTCTTCGTCCTCACCGACATCTTCGATCTCCTCGGCTTGAGGAACCCGCTGACCGGGGACAAAGCTATGCACCGGAGCATACTGGATGAGGGAGTGGGCCAGCTCTTGGCGATGCCGGATGAGATCCGGGTCAGAGGTCCACTTCGACCCGTCACGCAGGGTCTTAAGCATGTCAAGGTCGATTCCCTCGTACCAGGATAGCACATACATCAGCGCCTCGTCCGCACCGACTCGGGCGGCGGATGACTGCCAATCGTCGAGTCGTTCCTCGGAGGCCAGCAAGCACTTGGCTAGTTCATCAACTGACTTGGGGTGCTCGCACTCAGGCCAGAGGACGCTGTAAGCTCGGATCGCAGAGGAGAGGAGTTCGACTCCGATTGACCTCAGCGGCGTCATCCAAGACTTCAGGGCCACCAGGTGGTCATCCATATCCCATTCGGCCGAGATAGGACCCTCTTTGATCTTCTTTTGCCGGAACTTGTTGGTGCTGTTGTCTGCGGCAGCCTTGGAGTGGGGGAAGTGCTCTGAATTGAAAAGGGCTAACAACAAAATAAGTCACATGGAGATGAATATGGAATATCGGGTAGTAACAGAAAAAGAGGGAACTTACTGTCCAGCTGGCCGTTGATGGAGGCAAACTCCCCCACCCACCGGGTGATCTTGGTCTTCAGGGCCTGGAGCTCACCCTCGGCCGAGGTTACGCGAGATTCGGACTCCTCAAGGGACTCCTTGAGTTTCCGAGTCTCTTCATCTCGGAGCTGTTTTTCCTCGGCGGCGGACTTCTCCAGCTCGGCAGTGTGGCCCCGAGATTTCTCCAGCTCGGCCGTCAGCCAGGACACCTCGTCCTGCTCCTTCTTGAGCTCGGCCTGATACGCAAGCTCACGCTCCTTCTGTGCGGCTGCGCCGAGATAGCAGAGTCAGCATGCAAGAACTGATGCGAGTGCAAGTTAAGGGACAGGATGTAACTTACCCTCGAGGTCCGAGATCCGTTTTTCCAGCCCTTCAGCCTTGGACTCTGAGTCGGCCATCATGTTCAGCTTGGCTCGCAGGAGCTTGTACTTGTCAGAGAGCTTTTTGTGCTCCAGCAGGAGCCTGCGGTGCACCTGAGTGCGTTTGGTCATGCAAACCTGAAAAGAAGAGGCATTAGTCTTATTGGTGAAGATTCAGGCCGAGTAATCCTTACTCAACCGAGTCTCAGTTACTCGACCCGAATCTCGGGGACTGGGGATAGATGATATCTGCATTGAAAAGTAAATACGGTAAAGGTAAATCTTCATTCGGCAACACTTACCGCTGCTGCTTGGTCGGCCTCAAGAAGGGTAGATTTGGCCGCGTGCAGCTTTTGGGCAACCAAGCTCGGTCCCGCCGGATGCTCCGAGATCAGGCCCACTGGTGACCGCGAGCTCACCTCGCTCGTGTCAGCAGCGTTCCAATCCATATTATAGTGCTCAAGTGAGCCCAAGCTTTTCCCGCTGAGGGTTCGCATTGGGGCAAACCCCCAGCTGGTGGTCTGGATACCGGTTGAGGTTGCTGCGGGTGCACCTTGGCTCGGTGGCACAATCAGCTGTCGATCCGGGTTGGCCGGCGCTGGTTTCGCCGGAGTGGTCCCGGTTGCTTTCTCGGTCTTTGTGGCCGGTGCCGCTTTAACCGGCGATTTCCCGGTCTTCGTCGTCTGCGGTTTCGGCTGTGGCTGCGGCTGTGTCGGTTGAAGCTGTGGTTTGGCCGGCGGCATCGGCTTTGCCGGCGGTGGTTGTTGCAGCTTCAGTGGTTGCTTTTGTTGCTGCTGCGGTTGCGGTGGTTGTTGTTGCTGTTGCTGTTGAGGCTGTGGTTGTTGCGGTGGCTCTTCTTGCTGCTGTTGAGGCTGTTCCGAGTCTTCCGGAACCTCGGTCCGCTCTATCTCGGGGGCCGAGGAGCTGGCGCCGATATTAGCATCTTGGTCGGGCGCGGGAGTGTCGGTCGTGACCGAATCTGTATTCCCGGCTCCGGATCCCGGAGCCGATGTATCGGCAGCAGGACTCGTACTTGGCAGACTTGGCACCCGGGTGTCGTCGGGCCGAGGCGGCGTCAGTGTCCTGAGAGGGACCCGGTCGGTTGACCCGGTCGTGGGGACCTCCAGAGGAGCCATGCTGTAAGGCAAAACAGCAAAGTGTAAGATCAGAAGGAGAAAAACAGGGAAAACAAGTGTAATCAAGAGTATAAGGTTTATGTCGGCAAAAGGGAATCTTACCCCTTGGAAACGGGACGATCACGACGCTTCACTATTTTCTTCTTCCTCGCCTTCTTCTGCAGAGGTTCTGAAGTGCCGGAAGGTCCGACATCAGTTGATGCGGCAGCGGGGCGCTTCCGAACCGGGCCTTTGGGTCCCACGGCGAGGGGTGCCACCTCGAGCACCTGGTCGTCCGAGTCAGCTGGGGGCGAGGACACCGGATATGAGAACGCAACCGGGCGAGGATCATATACCTCTAGAATCTGACAGTCGTCATCTTCATCCTCAGACCAATCTTGGAGGGAGGAAGCACGAGTCTTACCCGTGGCTGGAACCGTGCCGACGTCGGGAATATGCACGTTATCCTCGTCGTCTGGGTCTTCCGAGTCAGCTTCGACCTGGTCCTTACCCCAGTTGGCGGAGGGGTCCGGTCCGTCCTCCTTCGACTGCCGTCCGAATCTCTGCATAGTGGATTCGGAGAATGGTTAATACAAAAGATAAAGTGGCACTCACATAAAAGCTTATGTCGGCTGAGGTTACTTACTTTGGGTGGAAGATTGTTCCGGCTGTGGGGTTCTTTGCCCCACTCCCACTCATCTATCATCCGCGTCCGGGCTATGGCCTTGATGCGTCCGCGGATCTGGGCTCGGTCCAGCTCGATGGTGTTTATCCGGGTCGGATCAAGCGGGCCACTCATGTGGCAAATCTTGTGGACCCGGCGCTGGAGGGGCAAGACCCGGCGACTGACGAATGTCGCCAGCAGGTCGTCGGCCGACATTCCTTCGCCCTTGAGCTGCTCAACGATTTGGTGGATATGGGTGACTTCTGCCACCTTGTCCCTTGGGTTATACGTCCAGTTGAGTTGCGCGGTAGGGGGGCCGATGGCGAACGTCGGCAGGTTGATCATGTCAACCTCGGTCGTGTTCTTCACGTAGAAGAAGGAACGCTGCCATTTTCGGCAGGACTCCAGACCGTGGATCCGAGGAAAGGTGGAGCCACGCCGAGGTGTGACGGTGGCGGCCCCACACTGGGTCATCTCCTTGGGGGTGTCCGGATCGGCGGGATTCGGGATGACCTGTTTCCGGAAATGGAAGTATTTGGACCAGAGATTTATGGTGGGCTAGAGGCCGAGATAGCCCTCGGCAAAGGAGATAAAAGCGGAAAGAGTGGTGATGGCATTAGCCGGAAGGTGGTGAGGTTGAAGACCGAATTTCACGAGGAAGTTGTTGAAAAAGTCGCTGGCTGGGAGGCCGAATCCTCGCTCGAAGTGGGCAATGAAGACTACGTACTCTCCTTCCCGGAGATCCGGCGCAGTCTCGGAACCCGGCAGCCTGCACTCCACCCCGGCCGGAATCCGCCGAGTCCGAATCAACCAATCAATCTCGGAGCGGGAGACGTCGGAGCCTTCCCAGGCTGCCCGGGTGGATCCCTCCACCACTCCCTCTTCGACCACCTCGAGAGCAGTATTGTCCGACATGTCGGTTAAGGGTTGACGAGATCTGCAAAAAGGGTTCACCGGCGGTGAGCTTGAAATCATTGCGGTGAAGAGAAAAACAAAAGGCAAAGAGCAGCAAGCGCCAGATGCGGAAGAAAGAAAAAGAGGAAGAAAAGAAGTGTTACGGCGGCTAGCCCACCGGCGGCGCCCGACGCATCACGGCGGTGGAGAAAAAGAAGAACAAGAAAGAGACAAAGGAAAGAGGAAGAACTTACTGCGGTGGTGCGGTACTGCGGCGACGGTAGAATGCGCAACCACGGTGTCCTGCGCGTCAGCGGGCGTCGGCGCGTTGTTGCGTGCGTGCGCGGCGTTGGCGTCCGGCGGCTCGTCGGCGTGCGCGGGTCCGTATGGCGGCGCGGCGCTTTGTGCTCTCCGCGCTCTATGTGCTAGAGAAGGAAGAAGGAGGAGGAGATAGAAAGTGAATGCGGAGGGGACAAACAGCTGCCCCTTCCCCCCTATTTATGAACGGCCGGAGGAGATCGTGGGCGCGTGATCCTCTGCGCACGATCCCCGTAACGGACGGGGAATAACTACCCCACGATCTCCGCCACAATTCCCACAGATGCGTAACTGCCGCACGATCTGCCCCACATTGGGCCACAGGGAGCCAACGGCTCGCTGCGGCGCACCTGATCGGGCAGGACCCGAGGCGACGCGCGGGGGCATGGTCCAAGTGCACTTGAGTGCTTGCATAGGCACAGCGGCCGGGGTGACAGGCGTGACACGTGTGGCGAGCGTGCCAGTGTCACGTCCATCAGCGCACGAAAACCAAAGCGACCAGCAGAGATGCTCTGCCACGTCGGAGAACCGATAACTCGGATAAGCCAAGGGATTATTCCGTAAGTCGGAGCTATACCGACATAAGGTCGGATATCAAGTTGGGGTGCAGGTTGCTTTCCGACATATAAATTTAGCCGTCATATGTTATGTCGGTGATCAATTACAAATGCTGATTGTCGGGTAAACCTGTCGTGGCCCTCCATCCGAGGCTGCAGGACCGTGCCAGCTTCAGGGACTAATATCGGGGGGCAACCCCCGAATAGGGTCAAGATGACGAGATATGTGAAGACCCGGAGTTGACCGGGTCAACGATAACCGACATACCATACAGACATACCCTGGGTCGACCGGGTCAAGGTTGACCGACATATCCAGATGTCGGATCATACGAATTATATGTCGGGGCCTCCTCTGTTCTTCTTATGTGCAGGAAAGGTGAAACCGAGTTATGAAGTATCTGGCATGCTTATGCCGGATCGGGAGAAATGGAGCTCTATCCCGGAGGACGGTCAAGACTCATGTCTTGTCCCTACAATCACGGGGCAGGTGTCCTGCCACTGGCAGGACATGACGCGATGCCTAACCCTTGACTCGGTGGTCATGGGATGGGCAGCCAGGCCTCCAGCAGTACCGGGGAGCAGTGCACATGAGTTGATAGATTGGACATGCCACGCAGGGATGACCGAAGCAGTCAGAGGACCGGACGTGGCCACAGTGCAGGCTACGCCAGCACCAACGTCAGCCCTAGCTTGTGCCCTGGCTTCCCTTTATAAGGAGCACCAGGGGCTCCTCTTACGGGGACGACCCTTTGCCTCACACGCTTACGCTTTAGACATTCCCTCCAGAGCCAATTGAGAGCCAAAGAGCCCTCCCAAGACTCGGAAGAGAGCCCAGAGCTCATTGTTCTTCTCATACAGCTCAAGGAGCGTTGTGTAGCTCGAGTGTGATCCACCATAATAACAGACAAGCAGGAGTATGGGTTTTATCTCCTCACGAGAGCCCTAAACCTGGGTAACACCGTGTGTGTGTTCATGTGTTTCTGTGTGCGTCTTCATACGCGCTAGCCCTCCCGGTGCCTCCAGCGTCCATCGGCCCCAACTCAAGCCTACCTATGGCATCTGTCCGTACACCACCATCACAGTTTCTTAAACGTGAAAGTATGAAAGCCCCTTTTACCTTGTTTTAGGTAGAATTAACTCGATTCCATAACAAGTAGAGCAGCGGATGCCAGTGCAAACGCATCAAGGCCATCAGCCGCTAGCACATACTGTACTCCGTACTGTCACGCTGTCAAACGGGAAACGCATCAGCTCATAGCCAGAGTCGCCGTCCCCAGCGCAGCTAGCACTAGCAGCTCCCCCCGTCAAAGGAAAGCAAAGCAACCGGGGGAATAGGCAACAGCGGAATTTTCCTTTCCTCTCCTTCCTCTTCCCAGACGCAGCGCAAGCCCGCGTCGGTCTCGCGATGGCCGCCGCCGACTACGACCGCGCGTACCGCCCCTACGCGCCGCCCTCCTCCGCCGACTACGACCGCCCCTACCGCAACGAGATCGTGCCCTACGGCGACCGCCGCATGGACCTCGTCGTCAAGCCGCCGCCCGCCAGGTCCCCGCCGCCGCCGCTGCCGGTCACCAAGACCGGGGGCGGAGGCGGCATCGGCTCCGCCTGGTGCTTCAGCGACCCGGAGGTCAAGAGGCGGCGGCGGGTCGCCAGCTACAAGGCCTACTCCGTGGAGGGAAAAGTCAAGGCCTCCTTCCGCAGGGGATTCCGCTGGATCAAGGACAAGTGCACCGGCTTCATCCATGGCTGGTACGGATCACCTCCTGCTCCATCTTCTCAGTGTTTAAAATCTCTTGCTTTGGGGTCCGATCACGAGACCCCTCTCCATCCCTGTAGAATGAATGGGTTTCGTCCTGGCAACCCCTAATACTTAGAAATGATTTCATTTCTCGAATTTTCTCCAAAAAAAAATCGGTTCTTGTGTGTTAGGTACAGGTGCAGTTCTCTTTTCATCCTCCATTTGGAAAGTTTTAAGGACGTGCAGTACATAGGACGAATTGATCACATGTTTTAATCTTCTTGCTCTCCTTTTCAAGTACGAGATGACATTAGCCATGAATATCTGATATTTCCACCTCTCCTCTAATTTTATCCCCTTTGTTCTTCCAGAGTCAGGGATCTTGTGATGTAAGACGCTGCAACAATGTACGAGGAACGGATGCTGGATGCATTTGCTAATTTGCTCCGAGAATGTGGAAGGATTCGTCCATGAGGCTGTCAGGGTAACTTTTGGGTCAGATTTATAGGAAACAACAAAACGTTGGCAGATGCTGTTTACTGTCTGCTAATTAGCCTAGTCGTTTCAAGAATGTTTCAACATGAGCTGAATTATCGAAAGGGGCTGACTGATTTGCTCTCCCCTTCAGCTACACATTCTGCATATCTGTACTTCGATTTGTGATGGTTAGGATTTTTTATACCAAGCATAGTTAACTGAAATCATAAGAGGAAAAGAAATCCGTTTCATTTGCATCCCAAATTAGCGTACCTGTTTCTCTTTCTCTTTGCAACTCCAGAAGGTGCTTATTATGGATTAATTGATCACAACTGGACGGCAGGTGCGAGCAGAAGCCACGGCTTAAATGCGCTGTCTAGCCCATTTCATTTGGTTCTTAAGTTAAGCATACCTGTTCGGATGTTCTTCTTTCTCTTTGGTGCCACGTATATGTGTTCAGCCCGTGTGGATGCACACAGATTTTAACAGTCTTATTCCGCGAGTTTCTTCTCATCTACAGTAGTATAAAACCAAACTTGTGTAGCTAGAACATCGATATCAAGCTCAGTGACGAATTTGATAGGACGCTACGTTTCCATTTGGATCAAGCACACACGTGCTACACAGAGGCAAGCCTGGCTGCTCACATGAAGAGATGCGCAGAAAGAGACGATGTGTCTGGCCTTGAGCCAGCGTTGCGTCGCATCTGGAATGAGTTGTCCCCTCCCCTGCAGCTGGTGGCGGCGACGATGCCTTCCTCGAGGTTGTGCCTGCTGGAAGTTGGGCCGGTAAACCTGATGGAGATTTGAGCTGTGTTGGTACACAGGTGCATGTGTCCATGCCTGCAGAAGCACATCATCACTTAAAAAACTGCATGGAGTAGGTGCTTCACTTATACTCCCTCCATTTCTAAATGTAAGATGTTTTAGTATTTTTCTTTCCATTCGTATCTTAACATGTTTTAGTTTAATGTTCAAATGAATCTTATACTAAAACATGTCTAGATACGTATGAAAAGAGAAATGCTAAAACATTTTATATTGTGGAACGGAGGGAGTACTAAGAATTCAACGCCACAAGATGCCGCAAACTATTCATTTCTACATGTTCTGGAAAAACATTCTCCGTTAATTTTTGCTTCAACTACAACAACTCAATCAATGAGAATACCATTTGGACTGTTTCAAAACAAAGTACGTACTATTATTTCAAGAAGACATTAGACAAACATGGAGTACAAATTTTCACATTTCGAATTGACAGGGTCCCCTCAAAGAGGCGACACCCTCCAAAAATTCACGTTTGCTGCTTATTGTGGCGTGCACACGGTATTCTTTAGTAAAAGGCGAAAGAATAGTTCGCTTTGTGCTCACCACGCAGCTGCGTGCTTTCTTCAGTCGGACCCTCGCTCTCTTATGTAGCCAGCCGCCCCGTCGGTTCTTTCTTGCGCTGGCGAGGTGGGACTATTGTCCACACCAGCAGCGCCACAACAACACAACGCTTCGTCACTTCGGCCCAGGTGCTATTGCCGGGGGCCGCTCACTGACTTCAGTTTTGGCCCATCCCTTGCGCACCCCTTTCCCTCTCGCCTCTCCACACACACACACACACACACACTATACTCGGAGGCGAACCAGGCGACGGGAGGCTGCGTCGACGGCGGGTCGGTGGCTGCCTACTACCGGCGACCACCCTCTTCCATTGCCCCCGTAAAGGTACGGAGTCTCTATCCTAACCCGATCTTCCGGTGCTCCCCAAATCCAAGTTCGTCGGCTGCATCGGCCTGTGTAAATTCCCCAACGCATCCTAATCGAGCGTATGCTGGGTTGTGAGTGCTTACGGCCGACATGATCATGGGATACCTCGGACACTGACGACGCTGCTGCGTAGCATTCTTCTTATGGACAGCATCAGCATGCAGTGCCCATGGAGCTGATGGACCGTAGGTGTTCGAGGAAATGCCCTGCTCAAGTAACGAGCGTCTGATCCTCCCTCAACGGAGAATAAGCTGGTTCTGGGGCTTCTCCTTATGGATTTTCATGCTGTTGTGCTGAGATTTTGTTGTTCGTTGTGCGTCCTCCTGGTATGGAGATGGTGTAGAGGCAATGGGCTCGGGTGAGCTAGGTTAAAGAAGATCTAAGACCATTTAAGGGAGGATCACTGATTGCGGAGGGTTAAGTTTAAGTTTGAGCTGTTGCTCAAATCGTTGGCTTGTCCGACCACTGCCAGCACCACCCCCACCACTGCTCCTCACCTTCAATTGTTCCTACTTTCATTGTTTCTTTTGATTCCAAGTTAGTTACCGTGTTTCCTTTGTAATTCCACTGGCTTGTAACTGAATGGGACCGGTATCCAAATCATTCTGCCAAAATATTTTGTCTGCATCAACACAAGCACGATATAGATATTAATAGATGTAGAACCCTTCCTTTTCTCGCAAGCTTTCCCCCCAACTCTGTCAATTCTATCTCTCTTGATTCGTGGTCAATCCATCGGCGTTCTCCTACTTGGGACATCCAAATCCATCCATCAAAATATGGATCCATTAGGTTCTTCTCCAGCGTACAAGATTGATCTCAGTTCGAACCATAGGATTTGGTGTCCAGGTGTTGAGCATTTTCCATAAAATCTAGGGTTCTACTGTATTCATGTCCCGTGTTATGCCTGCCCCTGCATATCGTGAGGAAATGTGTAGAACATCTTGTTAGATTGATCTCAACGTGACCGAACCCAACGGCTCGATCACGTCCCTTGACTCTGCCCTGATCGGGGGCATCTAACCGAAACGGTTGAAGGGCCCCTGTGACCTGCGCTATAAAGAGAGGTGGGGAGGCCAGCAGCACACACCACGAGGTTCACCGTGTGTAGCACACCCCACCGAGAGATACCTACCGATCTAGGTTAGCGCAGTGCTCACGGGAAGCTCCTCCGCCGCCACACTCCACTCACCCACCACCACACCACCATCGCCGGCTCCTGGAGCTCTACACCGCACAGAGGCAAGGTAGACACGTCGATCTCACCCCTCTCCTCTCGGCCTCTCTCTCTCTGTTATTCACATGGCAAGGGGAAACCCTAAAAGCATCTACCCGTGATAGATCTAGACCTAGATGATCCTAATAGGATTTAACAATGGTATCAGAGCTAGACTAGGTGCTAGATCTGTTCGGTAAAAGAACATAGAAAAGCAAAAGAAAAGGATCCCCTCCCCAGAAAACCCTAAATGCCAAACACAAAGAAAAGAAAAGGCAAAAGGGGAAAAAGGACTTACCGGAGGCCCTCGGGCTCGCCGGCAAAGTGCGCCGCTGCAAGGACGCGCCAGTTCCTCTCGATCTTGATGCGCATCGGCAAGCCGAGGCATCAAGACGAAGAACACACCCCCTCGGGGGCAAAGAAAGTATGGATCCTTCGGGGAAAAGAACGCCGGAGCCAAACCATTCGACGGCGGCGCACTCACCGCGAGGAGAGGGCGCGACCGGCGAAGGATCTGGCCACGGCGTCACCTCCTTTTCGTCTTCCGATCCGGTAAGATGAAGGGGAGAGAGAGTGGAAAGAACAGAGGGGAAGGGGAAGGAGCTGGGGTGGCTTGGGACAGTGGCGCCGTCGTCGTCTCCGGCGGCCGGTGGCCGTCGCTCATCGCCGCCGCGGGCGGACAGAGGAGAGGTGCGCGGGGGAGGGGGGAAATGAATCTAGGGTTTCCCCTCCCCGTGGCCGTTCGGCCGTTTTGTTCGCGCGAGGAGTGCGGTGGACCGTCCGATGCGAATGGACGGCCACGATGGAAACCCTAGTTCCGGCCAGGGGTCAACAGGCCGATGGGCCAAAAGCGCATAAAAGGCCGGCCGCTGGGCCGTTTAAGTGACGCGCGTGCGGCGCATAGTGAGATGGGCCGTGGGCCGAAAGTGAAAGGCCGTGGGCTGGGCTGCACGATTTATAGAGAGTTTTAACAGAGAGTTTTATTATCTGTTTTACATTTTCCAGAAGCATGTTTAATTCGTTTTTGTCCAAATTTTGGGCAAATTTCATCCAGTTTTTTCCTAAACAAAATTAGGGAACAGAAAATTGACAGAAATGCTTCTGAAAAGTATAAAGTTCATGAAATTTTATTTCATGTTTTTCCGCTGCAAATAGAAAAATATGCTCTTTTTAAATTTAAAAGGTCAAAAGAATTAAAAGTGAGAGTTAAAATTTAAGAGGAGCATGTTAAAGTGATTATTGCAATGTTTATGATTCTGTTAAAGTTTTCACTGAGAAAATTTGTTTAGAGATGAAAAGAAAAGATATACAGATTCCTCTGAGAATTTGTTTAGATCTTTAATTAAATTCTCTAGGAGAATTTTTAATTAAAGGACAGAAAAGTCTTTCATGACAAAGATTTTGCTAAAAGATGATCTATTTTCAAATTCAATGAATTTGTTTAGAGAACAGACCAAAACAGTGCAATATTTGTGAAATACAGAAAATATTTTACAGTTTCTACTGTAAAATAAAAGGACTCTCCTCTAATTAAATTGGAACCAACGGGAAAATTTAATTAGAGAGGAGGAAAAAGAGAAATACTTGTTTAACAGATTAATTATGGTATTGTTATTTTCTGACCAACGTTGATGATAACAGTACTATAATTATATGAGTTCTATAGTCGAAGGGCTATATCTCTGATAATTTTGCATCAAAGTGGTCAATTTCAGAGAAAAGATAAAAGATGCTACTCGTTTGCATCTAACAGATAAAATTTCAAAGAAAAGATAAAAGATCAAGAGATGCTCTTGAACTATAGAAATATGTATATTTCATGTTTCCGCTGCAATAGAATTGATGATAATGTTATTCTCTGAACAGAGTTCTTTATTGCAATAGAAATATTATCATCATATTGTTTATAAGTTTTGTGCATTGATTCTATTTCTGTCCAACGGTGATGTAGAATTAGTGTAGAAAGATAATGTTTCATTCTAATTCTGCCCAACGGTGATTTAGAATATAAAAGAAAGTTTTAAAGTTTTAATGTGCATATCTTTAACCAGAAAAATGTAGGGTTAATTTTATGCTCATTATTGTTTATTACTATTGAATATTTTCTCAGACAAAGATTCTCATGCTTTCATTCGTGAAAGCAAAAAGATGGATACTTGTGACCCGAAAGATGACCAAGTAAGGTCATAAAGTAAGAGAGTATGTTCTATCTAAAGAATGACTGCAAAAGGAAAAGAATTCTTGTGAGTTAATCCAAGAATACAAATAGATCATCGAGAGTCTTGTTTGACAAATGTCTTTCATGTACTCTCCATGAAGAAAACAAAGAAACCATTCAGAGCTTTGTTTAACGAATTTCTTTCATGTACTTCATATGAAGAAATTTTTTAAATGAGCAACATGAATGCTTAATTTGACCAACGTTGGATTAAGCATGTGTATAAAAGAATGTTCAGATTTATTTCTGAATTTGATGATTCAATATGCAGTCTAAAGAGCCAATTGTGGCATCTATGTCTCTTTATTACCCGCATGACGGGAAAAGACGATAATACCCGCATGACGGGAAAAGACGATAATAATACCCACGTGGTGGGAAAAGTCTGGGAAAATACCCGCATGGCGGGAGAAAATTTTGACAAAGGACTTATCCTGTATGATAGGAGAAAGATGTGACGACTCATGTGTTTTTATATCGATTGCACATTTTATGTGTCATAGTTATAAAACACTTAATGAGTCAAAAGAGAATAAAGTTACAAATGAACCTCAAGCTAAGAATGGTATGCAAGTGTGACTTGCAAAAAGTATCATTGAGAAAGAACTCTTGTGAGTTTTGAAAAGGAATAAAGAAAAAGTACTCCCATACGTTAAAAAGACAACTTCATTTTGAATGAAGTAGATCAAAGATAACTTCATTTTGAATGAAGCAGATAATCAAAAGTTTCGAAATTGTGGCAAAAGGTTCTTGCCACATTTCGAGGGGGAGATAGAGTGTTACAAAATAGACTCCCCTATACCTCAGATAATGTGATGCATATTATGTATCTAGGTGATCTATGATGAATTGTGATCGTCTGGGGGAGTACGACGATCACAATAATGATACCCCTAAAGAAAAGAGATAGATGTATTATTGGATATTTATAGCTCCGAAAGGAGACTAAGGACGGTACTCAAAGTGCCATAAAGATATTGGATATTGATAGCTCCGAAAGGAGACTAAGGACGGTACTCAAAGTGCCATAAAGATTGACAGAATAACAGAATAAACCCAAATAAAAAGGATTAAGAATACACCATTTTCGAGAAAATGGAGTAATCCGGGGAGCATGGTATGAACATACCTAAGGCTCGAATAGTTTTTATCTGGGGGAGCTTGTTGCTTCATAAAAGAGATGAACAAGTAAACATGGATCTTGTGTTTTAGGTCCTTGTAACAGCTATTGCCTTTTGACAATAGAAGACTACAGAATTTATTGCCTTTAGGCAATGACAGAGCAACAACATCCCATATGAGAAAAACAGATGACTATAAAGTCTATATCAGAGAAATTTAAATGAAGGTTGATCCCACCTCATTTATAGAAATTAAAAGCAGCGCTCAATCGTTTTTGACAAGTGTCTACTGTCTTAATGATTAGAGACTATGTGAATCCCGACGATGTTTGGGACTCATAAGTAATTTCCAATGGAGCCAAAACAGTAGGCTATAAAGGGTCATCAACAATGTGACTCCAAAGGAAATATGTGAAAAAGCGATTTTAAATCGAAAGATTTGCGCTAAGAGAATAAATAGATTATAATGAGTGCTAATGGCACATGATGATCTGAGTTACATCAGATGAAAGTAAAGAACACAAGGGATCTTATGGACTAGAGCAAGTCTCTAGAATCAGAAGTTATTTGGGTTAAAGAAAATGAGAGGACAATCGCATTTGTGCAAACTCATAGAATGGGAAATTCATTTCCTAATCCCGTGTATGTGGATGATATCCTACTGGCTAGTGGTGATGTCAATCTACTATCGGCAGAGAAAAGAAGTTCTTGTCCTCAAAAGAGTATTCTCGATAGAGTGTCTCTCGTTATAAGTATCGAGATTTGCTGAGAAAAGAAGAAAAGGGGTATTAGAAATATCGCATGGACATGCTGAGAAGAAGTCTCTAAAGCATGCATGTCGAGAAAACCTACGCCTGTTCTTATTGTTAAGGGTAATGGAATTGGGAACTTTAGTGTTCCAAGAGATAACAAAGAATGGATCAAATGGATATGGTACCATATGCTTCCGCTGTTGGTTGCTCAATATTACCCTGAAAGTTCACGTATCCGGGTTGTTTTGGCAATGTCCAATCCAGATATAGATCACTGGAATGGAATCAAAGATATCGGCCTCATGCTAAAAGAAACATTGTGCTCTCAAAAGATTGTGAGTACAAAGATAGATCTATAAGAGTGCTTTCAAAAGGTTGTGAGTACTCTGAAAGAATTTGTGAAATGTATAGCGAAATCCACAATTGTCGCTAAATTTTCACATTTGGAGTTTTTGTGTGGAAAATCTCCAAAGAATTAAAAGCTTGACATCAGTGTGATGTAAAGACATGTTATAGCATCATGTTATAGCTGAGGGATAGGCAAAAAAATGGTTAAGGAAACCTGTGCCCGGAATTGATAATGGTTAACAACAGCAATAACCATTAAGTAGTTCACTCCTAAGACAACGAGTCAAGTATGGTGCCAAACACATTGACACAAAGTTATACGTTGTAAAGGAGAAAGTCCGGAATTATGTTGAAATGCTTGGAGCATAAGTGGAACAGATAAAAGAAACACTCAAGTGTTTGTAGATCTGCTAATTAAAGGCTTACCGCCCAATGTGTTTAGAGAACACATAGTCGACATGGGTTTATGGTATAGTCTGTGATTTCCGGACAATAAAGAGGCCCAAAAGATTAAAGATTTTGTTTCAAAACAAAGAGGTATATTGTAGCTGTCTGATTCTATCGGCAATTGAGCTGAGACGATGAAACATGCTCTATGTATCGATCTGTGATGAAATGAGTAAAGTAAAAGTAAAGTTGAGATCAAAGGGGAGAATGTTAGATTGATCTCAACGTGACCGAACCCAACGGCTCGATCACATCCCTTGACTCTGCCCTGATCGGGGGCATCTAACCGAAACGGTTGAAGGGCCCCTGTGACCTGCGCTATAAA
This sequence comes from Puccinellia tenuiflora, assembly GCA_012064385.1. NCBI lineage: Eukaryota > Viridiplantae > Streptophyta > Magnoliopsida > Poales > Poaceae > Puccinellia > Puccinellia tenuiflora. The sequence continues at coordinate 646,622 of QRDG01001470.1, read as the reverse complement.
GAGAGGTGGGGAGGCCAGCAGCACACACCACGAGGTTCACCGTGTGCAGCACACCCCACCGAGAGATACCTAGCAGTGCTCACGGGAAGCTCCTCCGCCGCCACACTCCACTCACCCACCACCACACCACCATCGCCGGCTCCTAGAGCTCTACACCGCACGAAGGCAAGGTAGACACGTCGATCTCACCCCTCTCCTCTCGGCCTCTCTCTCTCTCTGTTATTCACATGGCAAGGGGAAACCCTAAAAGCATCTACCCGTGATAGATCTAGACCTAGATGATCCTAATAGGATTTAACACATCTCGCTTTCTAAATGCTAGTGATTGCGACTTTTGAGCCATTTGGATAGTGTACTCTGTTGTTGACTTGTATCCTTGTAGCTACCAATCTTTACCTGCAACGTTAGCCATAAAACTGAAGACATTAAATCTAATGCATGTGTTCTTTTAGAGCATTCAATCTAGTGAGTTTCTCTTCTCCTGGCTGCCTTATTCCCTCTTGATAGCTATCTGATAAGCATAAATTACTACATGTTCTCATGATTATTGCGTTGCATCACATGTTGTATACCAGGTAACAGAAATGAAGGTCAAGATTCTTCAGTGGCATGCAGTGGCTTCTTGGACATGGGACGCACAAGATGAGACATGTGGGATATGCAGGATGGCATTTGACGGCTGCTGCCCTGATTGTAAGTTCCCCGGAGATGATTGCCCACTCATTTGGGGTGCCTGCAACCATGCTTTCCATCTTCACTGCATACTCAAGTGGGTGAATTCTCAAACATCAACCCCGCTTTGCCCCATGTGCCGCAGGGAGTGGCAGTTCAAGGGCTAACGGACATCGCAAATTATGTCAGCACAATGTGTGTTCTTAGCTCATAGAAAACTAGAATGGGTGTTTAGCTGGAATGTAGTTATGTTGTCTTGTAATTGCCCTGTAATAATTTCTGGAAATCAGGATGGTTGGCATCTTTTAAGTAAAACTGTGAGGCGAGCCACATCTAGTGTGTCTTTTTTCAAGTTTGTGGCCGAGCAAATGAAATGATTAACTTTGAAAGTTCTAAGCAGCCTAAGATTTTGACTGTTTTTCTTAGCCATGCCCTTTAGGAATTTGATTCTGGATGGATATAGTATATACTGTACATATAATCATTAGCAGGTAATTGAAAATAGCTTGGTCTGCTATACTTATATTCACTTTAGCAGTGACACGAGTATTGGCAGGTTTTAAGTTATCATCTTGCTAGGATATAACGTAAAATGTCATGGGAGCAAGTTACACTGGGTGATTTTATTCATGTGCTAATCATGCTAGAAGATATCATCAATGACTTGCACTTTATTATATGAAGTCAAGCATTTTTCAGCCGAACAAGTAGTGTATATTTTGATTTATTCATCACTATATAATAAATAGGCATTTGGTAACTTATTGAAGATCTTTGACTAGGGGCTTGTTTTGCATATTTTCTGATAATATTATTTGCAATCTTGAATAGCAGTTTTATTTAGCCGGATATGCCCTAGTTCCTACTTGTAAGCAAGATGTCATAATCAAAATGTTGAATTGTTGAATGTAAGAGAACCGTGAGCTTTACTGATTAGGTTATACTCTCTCCGTTCCTTAATGTAAGACGTTTTAGAAAGCTAATTAGCTTTAGCGTCTTACATTAAGGGACAGAGGTAGTATTTTTTTTACAATCATTCGTGATCTGTGCCGACATGCAGGCCACTAGACTCACGCTTACCTAATTGCGCTAGACACTCTGGATTATGCTTACTAAAGGTATATCACTGAATAATATGACCATAGAAGAAACTAGAAAAGTTTGCTATTCGTGCGTTAAATCACAAACAAAATAATCAACTAAAGCAAAAGAAGCCAATTGAAATGTTTAGAAGGCTGCCTTCTTTATTATCTAGCTTTAATGTGTATAGGTTGACTTGCATATACATATTGGAATATTGGATAACTAGTACTCCCTCTGGAAAAGAACTGAGGTGGTACAACACTACAACTCGGCAGTATAACTGGCGATAATTTTTTGGAAAACGCTACAGATCCTCCGGATGATGGAACGGTTCCATCGTCCGGGTCGCTCTCGCGCTCGCTCGTTTTCCAACTGTCGCCATCACCGTGGGCCCCGCGTCTTATCTTTTCCCCTCCCTTTCTCTCTCCCAACGCCAAGGAAAGCTCGCAACCACGCGCGCCCCATGACTCTGCTCCCGCCGCCGCCGGAGCATGCACCAGCTACCGCCCGCACCGGATCCCGGCCACGCCGGAGCAGGCAGCCGCTGCCGCCCGCACCGGATCCCGGCCGTCGCAACCGGCTTCGACCGCCGCCACCTATTCTCCGCGACATGGACGCCATGGCCGCCGGCCCAAGCCTGCATGTCCACCTATTCTCCGCGCGTGCCTCCCTGCAGGAGCTCTGACCACGACCCCCTCGAGCTCAAGCCCTCCTTCGCCGTCCTCATCAGCTCCAACCCCGACCTGCGCTGCTCCCGACGCCATGGCTCCCGACGCCAAGCACCGCTGCCGGCTCCCCGCAGCCATAGGAGGCGGTTGCTGCAAGGGAACGACGGTAGGAAGACCTCCCGCAGAGATGCGGTGGTAGGTCTCCAGCGAACTCTCCGGCGAGGTTGCTACAATAGACCATTTTTTTGCTACAAGTCTCCAGCGAACTCTCCGGCGAGGTCTAGTGTGTTTTCCTATTTTATGTTTTTTTGCTACATGTAGCAAAAGTCTAGACTTTTTTCGGCTACCATAGCAAAATCGGGATTCAGAGGAGCTATTTTAGGGCTCAAAATATTTTTGCTACATGTAGCAAAAATCGGGACTTTTTTTTGCTACCGTAGCAAAAGTGGAAATTGGGAGCTGGTTTGGGGACACGTGGCGCGAGGGGGAGCAGGACGATGGGAGCTCCCCCATCGTCCGGGGGACGCCTAGCATCGCCCTAATTTTTTCGGATCAGAGGGAGTAGCATTTTTGGAGAGGCTCTTACAGTATATGTGTCATAAGTTGGTTCCTTTAGGAAATTTGGGTGTTTTAGATTCCATAAACGGTCCACATTGTATGTATGTTACTCTCTTGGGGGGGTATCTTGTCTTATGCTTTGGGAAAAAGCTCAGTCAATAGCACTAGCACCTCTGGCATTTTTTATTTAGAAGAACAGCCGTGAGCATTGTGGGGAAACCAGGACTATGACCCAGGTGCGCAAGGTGAGCAGAAACGCCTCTAGCCAACTGAGCAATGTAACATCCTCTATTATAAAGAAAACAAGGTGGTTTATATAAAAAAACAGGAAAATGTTAGAAAATACCAGCGTCTCACATGTTCTAGTAATTCAACTAGTGTTACTTTTTCGAATATAAATAAAAAAAATTCAAACATGCCTTCTATATATGCTGTTAATTGGGAACGTCCAGGCTGGGTCTTGACTTTTAGAGTTCCTTCGCTCTGAATCTGTTTTGTTATATCTAGGCCATGGTGTGCTGTCCAATTCTTTTTGGCAGGTGGGCAATCTAGTCCTGCTGTTTCGTGGCCGCTACCTCTTCATTCATGCTAAGCAGGTAATGCTCTGTCGGGCTAATGGCATCACACCCTTGAGTACCTAACGGAAAGGAGATATTAGATTCTCCTCAGGTGGCGGATGACAGCAGTGATCTTAAGTACTAGGATTACCGTTAGCTCGTCTTTGTTCTGTTTGCAGATCTTCCGTGCTGCATGGCTCCAAAAAAGATCGGGTGAAGTGTTGTTATCAATGGAGGCTTAGCACAGAAGCAAGATGGAATTCTTGAGGCTGCAGCTATATGACAACAAGGCTATAGGTGTCTTCGTGGTGAGCAGTTTGGTAGTAGTATACCTACGTAGTTGCATGACAGGCTTGGCCGCTTGGGGGTTTTCCAGCTCTGCGACCACTGTTTCTGGTTGTCACCCTGGATTTGTGGGAGTGCCATGTGACCCTGTGAATCAGAGTCGTATAATGTTGTTTGTTTGTTCTTGGTGTTTATAAGTTTGGCGAAATTTCATAGGAAGCTTCGGGTTAGCGCCTCTGGTTGACCCTGATTGTGATATCACCACCCTGCTGGAAGATACAGAACTTCTTTATATCTGAACCTACCGAACCCATGCAAGGCTAGCCGTGCAGTGATTTTTCGACAGTTAATTTTCGTAGTCGAGCCGCTGATAAATCTCTGCGGTTTTAATACCTTCTGGGCTGCCTTATCTCAGACCAATTTCCAGTACTCAGAACAGAGACATATCTTACAGACTTATACAGTACCAAGCAAGTTAGGCTGTCATTTGGAAATCCAGGTGCTTTGGCGCCGTGTTGGGAACTGAGAGGGGCTGGGTTTGCGTATTCTGTTTCACTTGTGCGACATGATACTCTTGAGCTCTCGGTCTCGCATGTGATAAGCCGTACGCACCCGTGTAATGTGGACGTGGAGTACTGCCGCGGAGATTACGCTGCAAGTTGGGTTTCAGTTCTTGGTACTAGTACGCGTCTACGCGGTTCACATCTTAATTAAGCAAACTTGCCATGTTCCCCGTTGACGAACAGGGAAACGGGAGCTGAGGAACGCGTTGATGTAGTGTGGCTATAATTTTGTTAACTGAGAATTAACTAAAACTCAGTCGCTTCCTGAAAGATTGGATTGCACCATGATTCGCTACTATTATTTGAGTTACATATGTGTTGCAATTGAGATTTGCCCAGTTAAAACCGAGGGAAAAATGACCAAACTATAAATTCATATCGTGATTCTGTGAGTTACACATGAGGTAAAAGTGAGAATTCGGTGAAAACAAATCGTTTTCTTAATTACGTTTGCATACGACGATCTCCAGGTCCACCTCATCACAACTCACGAGCGACTGCAAAGCAGAAGCAGCCTAGACTCTCCACGGTTGGGCTGTCAGTGCTCGGCACATAGTAGACTCGGAGAGACGAACTTGGCAGGCAAAACAAAACGCCCTGGGGTAAACCGTGTTGGGAAAACCATGGACCGGGAACCCACGAACCCGCATGCATGAGGCGGTCACAGGAGCGAGCGACAGAGCAAACGGACCCCACGTTTGAGAGACGCGACGCGCCTTCGCCGTCCGGCCAGCCGACCGCCGCATTATGTGGTGGCGCGCGCGGGTCCCAGATCCGGCGGCCGGGCCCCACACGTCACGGCCGCAATCATCGACTGCTAGCTGCTGTGCTGCTCCAGCTTATGCCAACTGCCAAGCAAGCTGCAAGTAACAAACGCGCTCGCTTCTCTTGGCTCCCGCCCCATCCCAGCTCCCTATTTATGCACCACTCTGCCTGCCCCACTAATCTCATCACCAACTCTCCTAACCGAACTTAGCAAAAGCGAAAGAGCAGAGCAGCATTGCAACCAGCCGAGTTGCTGCATTCCGCCGGTGGACACCACCACTACCACTACAATGGCGACGCCTAAGGCGATGAGGAATCCGTCGATCGGGGGCCGGGCGTGGCGGCTGATGCGGCTGGCGGTGCTCTGGGCGCGGAAGGGGAGCGCCGCGCACTTTCCCAGCCTCCGCCTGCTCAGCACCCTGCGCCGCGGCGGCCGAAAGGACCAGCTGCGGTACTACGGCGGCGAGCGCGAGTTCTCCATCCACGAGACGCCCGCGTTCCGGTTCCGCACACCCTCCGCGCGCGTGCTCCGCTTCATCCCCTGCATCGCCCCCGCCGTCCCGGACACCCCGGCGTGCTGCTACGGCGGCGAGGAGGACCGCTACTTCTTCTGCGACGGCGCCCGCGACAGGGACGATGAGGGATGCTGCTCCGTCGGCCGGGACTACTACGAAGGTGGCGAGGGCGAGCCGAGCGAGTGCGGCGTCGATAGCGTCGAGGATGAGCAGCTGCTCGAGCGGGCGGTGGCGGAGGGCGGCGAGGACGCCGGGGTGGACGTGAAGGCGGACGAGTTCATCGCCAAGTTCTACGCGCAGATGAAGCTGCAGCGCCAGATCTCCTGGCTGCAGTACAACGAGATGATGCAGAGGAGTGCCTGCTAGATAGTGTGTGTTTGTTATACAGTATTTGTATTTGTGTGAACAGATACGGAATTTTGAATTTTTGATATTCCAAAAAAACAGATACCGAGTTCAGCCGTTCAGGTTCAGCGTACCGTACAGCATTGTGCACGGATGCATGCGTTCATTAATCTTGTTGATTCCTGAATTCGAGTTTAATTTGGTGTCTGCCAACGCGGTGCACGACTAAAATATATCGGTGATCCTCCAACTTGTCGACCGAGGCACCGAGCTTGTCATAGTCACTCGTCTGCTACTGCCGGCGGAGCCCTCCTGTCTGCGTCCACTGGAGCACGTCGCCCATGTTCGTCACAAGGTCTAGTCGATTTGCTCTTCGTCGTCGCCCCCCCCCCCCCCCCCCCTTCATTACCCCCCGTCGTGAAAGCTCTAGGGGTGGTCACGTGGGGCGCGTTTGGTAGCCTGCAGCCAAATCGCGTCTCCGTCGGGGCAGGTCGGCCAGGGCCAGGTCTAGCAAATCCAGCCTCCGGGTCATGTTCTTCACGTCGTTTGGTAGCCTGTGAAGGTTTACCTTGCATCGGCTGGGCCATCAACCCCCACTTTGTTTGGTAGGCTGCAAAGATTGGTTTATGGCTGGGCAGAAGCAAAGACAGGGTGTTTGGTTGCCCACATATCCGACGCTACGGTTACCTTTGTTCAAATGTGGTGAGCTTACCAGTGTTGGACATGTCCGATCATACACTGACATTTAGAATAGCACAAGCTTCACAATCACCACAAGGAGGACTACGATTATGAAGTCTTTGATCCTACTAGCCTGTACTTCAATTGGCATCTGGACTTGCACCTCATCGGCTAGAATGAAATTGCCTCCAACCTCATGACCTACTTTGGGGTTCTCTTCATTTAGAAAGTTGGAGTAGTGGTGCTGTGCTTCATCGAATGTTTCAAACCCTTCGTAGTTGTTGTTGGAGTAGCCGGAGACTTGTTCCTGGAAGGTTCTCCACGAGCTGTACACTCCAGGACGCCTTCCTCGGTACACCACAAACCAGTTCTTCTACGAACACAGAAGAAAAAGCAAGAAGGATGACAGGTTAATGAACACACACAAATTCAGCACAAGTTGACAGCAATTCATAAACCAGTTGTACACCTAAGTAGAAGTGACCTCAGCCCCACAGTGAACAAACAGAGCCTTGGCAACGACAGTGAGATGGACCTCTTTGAAACCTTTGTCAGTCCTAACACCAGTCTTGATGAGTGCACACATCTGGTTAAGCACGAAGGTGGACATGAAGGGAAGCCATTTCATGGTCCCCTTCACCCCACCCTTAGCCTTGGAGGCCTTTGATTTACCGGCCACATCAAGGCTTTGAACTAGATCGTGCAGAGCCAGGGTTCCGACCGGATCCACCGGGTGAGGCTGTGTCTCCTCCATCCATGAAGGGATCTGAGAGTCCCCAATGGGGATCATAGCCTGAGTAAAGTCGTCAACGGAATCCTACATAGGTGGCGCATAGAACACCAATAAACTATCAGCAAGAACTATCAACAAGAACAACATGACACACATGCTCACAGATCGAAAGCATCCTACACATCCTACACGTGCTAACAGGTGCACAACATCAGTCGTGGTATTGTCGATTCTAGCCTAGACAGGGGTGACATCCGGCTAGGTAGAGAGGTGGGTATAGGAGATGTAGGCGATTCCGGTGACGGGATGAGCACGAGTTTACCCAGCTTCGGATCTCGCAATGGTGGCGAAACCCTACGTGCTGCTATAATTCACTATAAGGCAACAAGAGCCGATTACAATGAAAGTTAGAGCGTGCCCTGAGGCGTCCCTCCGTCCGGCTTATAAAGGCGCCTGGACTAGGGTTTGCAGGAAGAAACCTAACCGACTAAGTTACAGAGTTCTACTCTAATCCGGCTTGGGCCTTGCCTTGGGAGCTAAGTCGACTACAATGCAGGCCGCCTTCTGGAACCTTCCCTTAGCCGGATGGGCCTCCTACGCTTCATCATACTGGGCCGCCCGGTAAGCCGGATTCGGCTTACCACCACTATGGGCCACCCTGGTATGCTGGCTTTTAGTCACCTCCGTGAAGGTACCTGTTCGGCATATCCCCAACAGTAGCCCCCGGAAAGCTTCAAGTTCTTCAGCGGTTGGCTTTTGTCTCCCGGCAATAAGTTGTCCGGCAAACTCTTCATTCGTTGTTCAACTTGGAGCATTCCCAGAATCTTGTAGTCTTCAGGACATGTCGAACAGCTTTGTCGATCCTTGTATGCCGGCTTCTCATGTCGGAAAAACACTTGAGTGCCGATTGACACGCGTCCGCTGATTTGACGGCTACACCAGATATGGAAGATCACGTTTGACCGACATCTTTGAATGTGGGGGCTAGATTGCATTTTCCCGCATAAGAAACGAGGCGTCGGAGAGAAGGATCTCCCCATAACGGCACGATCTCGTGACGCGTGGCGGAAATTTCGCTTCCGTAACCACCCGCACGAATCTCGGCACATCGCTATAAAAGGGGTCTCCTCGTCTCTGTCGGAGCCACCGCCTCCATTCGCTCAAGCCCTAGCCCTCTCGCCTCCTCTAGATCTCACTCCTTTCCGAGTTCTCCCGAGCTCCATGGCCTCCGGCGCTCCCAACTCCCCTGCTTCAGCTAACGAGCTGCCGTGCAACACGCCGCCGCCGATGGGAGCCGTGGCATCCTTGGCCGCCACCGCCACTGTTGCAACCTCCACTGCCGCTGCACCGAGCTCCTCCACCGCGGTGATCTCGGACCGTGATGAAATCGCCTTTGCCCAAACCGCGACAGAGGCTGCGGCAACGGTTTCGTCGGTCACCGTGGCCGTCGACGATGCGGCCGAAGAGACAAGGGCCACCGAAGAAGAAGAAGAGGAAGCCGGCGACAACGAAGGCGCCGCCAGCAACCCTGCCCACAACTGGGTCTGCTCAGGGGTGGAAGAAGGCGAGCTTGAAGGAATGGCGGAGGACGGCGTCATCCCTCTGACTTCCGACGCCGTTCCGACTTGGTGATCCGTCTCCTACCCTGATCAATGACGAACGGGTACTTCTTTCATCCCACATCGCCCGGGGTTTCTCTTTGCCGCCTTCGGCTTTTATGCTGGAGATCCTAGATCATTATGGTCTCCAGCTCCACAACATAACTCCCAACAGCCTCCTTTACATTTCCGGCTTTGTAGCACTTTTCGAAGGCTACTTAGGATTAGCTCCTAGGTTAGACTTCTTTAAATACTGCTTCGGTGTAAAGAGGCAGACTGTGAATAAGGAGCTGCTGGTTGTCGGCTCCATAAGCTTCAACATGCGCCGGGATTTAGATTGGTACCCTCAGGTGCCAATCGTTGATTCGGCAAAGGGGTGGGCTTCCACCTTTTTCTATTGCAACGACGTGGCGCCCCCCAACAGACTGCAGGGGCTTGCCGCCTTCGTGGACAGAGCCGGCATTCCTCTGCCATCATGGAAGTAGAAGCCGTCGGCAAAGATGCCGTCTGCCCTTGCCGCCATAAAGGCAAGGATTTCGGAGTTAACCTCCGGCTCTCCTCCCTTGACCGGGGAGGACACCATTATTTGCTGGATGAAGAGACGAATCCAGCCCCTCCAGCACCGTGCTCGCCTCTTGTGCGAGTACACGAACAAGAAGACTGATCCAATGCGGACCAGCAAAGATGACTTGTTGGAAGACCTCTTTGAGGCGCGTTTCAACAAGCTGATCAAAGCCCGGCCTAATGAAGGCCGGCAATATGAAGAATCGCGGCCGATGTACACGGCCGCCAACCCTCCCCCAAAGGTACTTTGTCTTTGTCGAATCAAAGTTCAATTCTTTGGGCTTTTGGCTTTATGTTGACAGCTTAACGTGTACTTTGCACCAGATTCCCGGAGTTTCCCCCGCCCGTCCTGCCTCTGCGAAGCCTTCCAGCAAGGCGGGTAAACGGGGCCACATCTCCTTTTCTTCGGCTTCTGCAGAAAGCCGGAAGAGGAAGAGACAATCACTTACGATTGGCGCCAAGTCGTCAGAGGACGATGACGCCCTTGCTGGGCTTGAGATTCCCAGCAAGAAGTAAGTCGGCCAAACACTTCTCTTTTTGCTTGCAGATTTGCCGGATTTTCTATGCCTAATCTTTTGAATATGTAGGCTGAAGAAAGGCGCGCCTTTGAGACAAAAGGTGTTGGCCATGAGGAAGAAAACTTCTTCCGATGTCCCCCCCCCCCCCAACTCCACCGGTAACTAAGCCGGCGACAGCAGAGGGACCATCCGCCTACGCCATGTCGGGAGGTCCAACTCTTGGCAGGGCTAGAATAACATTTCCCGACAAGTGGACGGAGATGACGGGAAAGGTCACCCAGCCTTCCTCTCCACCTAGGGTTGAGGCTACGGCTAATGATGCCCCAACTTTCTCTCCGATAAAAGCGGAGGCTTTTGATGAAGAGGGCCGCATTAAGCCGGATTTCATGTACCGGTTTATGCGAGCTCCCTGCCTACCCCGGAAGAAGAGGACCACTCTTCGGGATGACGAACCAGGTGAAACTCCGGCCTATGACACGTATGATGTCATAGACATCCTTGAAGATCAGCAGAACTACTTTGCCGAAAGCTTTGAAGCTGGCATCTCCATTCTCCGCGAGCACTACCAGGTAATTGTCTTATCCCAGTAGCCCCCGAGCACAATGCCGGGTTTCATTTTCTGATAAGTCGACATAGTGGTCCAAATCATAGCGCAGGTAGATCCTAGCCCCCGTGCAATAAGGCGTCATTTTATAGCCGACTCAATCTTCAATTTAGCTTATAGCTTTTGGTGCCTCCCTACGCAGATTCATTGCCGCATTGGTGCTGAAACCATCAATTTTTTGGGTGTGCGAAATCAGGAGATACGCCGGCTGAAGACCGAGCTGGCCAACAAAGATGACATTATCGCTGGCTATGAGGGTGATCGCATCACATACCAGGGTATGATTTTATAAAATGCTTTCAAGGATTTTTGCATCCGGCTTTTTTATACTGCTGACATTTTGTATTTATGTCGCAGACGCCATCAATAAAGCCAAAGAGTTTGCCGACAGTGTGGGCAACATCGACCGGCTCCACAACGAGAACATTGAGCTGAATAAGCTTAATCAATCGATGTCGCAAGAGCTTAAGTCGGTGAAGGAGAGCCTAGCCAAAGCCGAGCAGGCCTTGGAGACGGAGAAGCAGAATAAAATCGATGCTCTCCATGAAGTCCGAGACCGGCTTGATGAGTTGGTGGCCATTGACTCCCAGCTTCTGAGTAAGTCTTATTTAAAAGACCCTGTACTCATTATTTTTGTCAAAATAGTGAAATTGCGTTAACCTTTTCTTCGCTTTGCCAACTCTAGCGGGTTATGGCCATGAGCTGACAGCGGATAACCGGCTTGACCGGATTTTGGAGGTGGGAGAGCTTCTCCCAAGGACCCTCTCTTCGGTCAGGGCCTTTATCGAGAAGTACTTCTTCGGCAACCCTGAGCCCTTAGCCGAACTCGCAAGCCTGCCAGCTGAGCTGGATGAAGCAACGTCGACTTTTGATGAACGGCTTCGATCCAGCATCCAGGGAGGTGCAAAGACGGCTCTTGGCCTAATGATGGTGCATTACCCGGAGGCAGAGGCTTGGCGCGTTGCAGCCGACTTTCCTCTTGAGAAAGAGGATGGCACTCCTCTGGAAGAGAAGGACCGGAAGGCGATTCTTCACTCCGTCTCTGGGTATGCCAGCAAGGTTGTGAAGATGGTCTCCCTCACCACCATCTACAAGGAAGTGTCATGCCTGCCGACTCCCGTCCAGCCTGATGACGAAGGCGAAGAGGCGGATAAGACTGCTTGAGCCGAATTTGCTCTTTGAGCCGGCCTTCCTGTAGAAAAAATTTAATTATGATGTTAAGCCGTCCAAACAGGTGTATGATATGTTTGTGAAAACAGCTAAGTCTTTTGCTGATCTTTTAATATTTAAGTCAGCTTTGAGATGCAATTTGCAATTTTTATGCCATCAGTTTTCTGGCTTTGACACCTTAACCTTTAAGCACTGGCAAACCTATTGCGGAACGACTTGCTGAGCAATAGGGTATTAAGAACCAAATTGTTTAGACCCAGAACAAGCGCCGCCTTTCGGTGCCGAAACTCTTTGAAGCAACCCGGCGCAAGAAGCTATCAGAGGAACACTTTAGGTAAAAACGTTGTTTTTCATCGCCTTAAGGCGGATTAAACAGGAAATATGTTTTACCAACGAGCAACACAGGCAATTTCGGGTAAACACTATAAATCAATAAGATTATTGGGAAATAAAGATGGTACAGATTCTCGAATTGCACATGAGAGGAACCAATTTTTATTTCATGATCACATTGACATGGTTACAATAGAATTTGCTAAGTGTAAAAGGGATGTAGCTGAGTGATATTCCAGGGATGTTTCGTCGCATCTAAGTCATCATCTACATGCTGTTTCCTCTTGAGACCTTTCTTCCTGGGATATTTCTTTGAGTCACTTAAGTCGAAGAGATAGTAAGACCCGTTTTTCAGTGCTTTACTGATAACGAAAGGTCCTTCCCATGGGGAAGATAACTTGTGCTGCCGGCTTTGTGCAAGGCGAAGAACTAAGTCACCTTCTTGAAAAGATCGATTCCGAACTCTATGGCTTTGATAGCGACATAGATCTTGCTGATAGATGGCGGATCGTTGGAGAGCAAGCTCTCTTTCTTCTTCGAGGATATCTAAGCCGTCTTGACGTGCTTCTTCTGCGTCTTCTTCGACGTAGGCTGTGACTCGAGGCGAATCGTAGATCATGTCGGTTGGCAATACTGCTTCTGCTCCATAGACGAGGAAGAACGGGGTGAAGCCGGTTGATCTGTTGGTGGTGGTACGGATACTCCGCAAGACGGCCGGCAATTCTTCAACCCAAGCGCCGGCTGCTCGATGCAAAGGGGTTTCAAGCCTCGGCTTAATACCTCACAGAATAATGCCGTTAGTGCGCTCTACCTGTCCATTGGATTGTGGATGTGCCACCGATGCCACGTCGAGACGGATTTTTGACCGGCTGCAATACTTTGACAGCTCACCTACGGAAAAATTTGTGCCATTGTCTGTGATAATACTGTGTGGTATGCCAAACCGGGTTGTTATCTCAATGATGAACTTGGTAGCTGTAGCTCCGTCGAGTTTTTTGATGGGTTTTGCTTCCACCCACTTTGTGAATTTGTCGACCGCCACCAGCAGATGAGTTAAGCCTCCTCTTGCCGTCTTGAAAGGTCCCACCATGTCGAGCTCCCAGACCGCAAATGGCCAGGTTAAAGGGATCGTCCGGAGCTCCTATGCCGGCAAATGAGCCTTCTTGGCGTAGCGTTGACATCCTTCACAAGTCTTGACGATTTTTGCAGCATCTTTCTTAGCCGTCAGCCAGAAAAAATCGTGTCGAAATGCCTTGGTGACCAGTCCTTTTCCCGCCACATGATGTCCACACTCGCCAGAGTGGATTTACAGGAGGATTTGTCATCCTTCCTCTGGGGAGACGCATCGCTGAAATATGCCAGAAGTGCTTCGTTTGTAATCTCGTCCATCAATGATCGTGTATGCCTTTGCTCGTCGCTCGATTTGACGGCTCAAAACTTCATCGTCTTTCGGAAACTCCTTTTTTCATCAAGAAATTGATGTATGGCGTAGTCCAATCTGGGGTTACAAAGCAGACATGGACTGATTCCGCTGACAAGGGGTAGTCTTTGTCGCCACCTTTAATGGATGGCTTGTGCAAATGATGAAGAAACACATCAGGAGGCACCTCCTCCTGTTTTGATCCTATCCCGGCAAACGCGTCAGCAGTGTCATTGTCGTATCGAGAAATATGTCGGACCTCTAGGCTGGCAAAGCATCTGCCAAATTCATCGACTATTCTTCTGTATTCCGCCATTGTAGGGCTCTTCGTGTCCAGGTTCCATCGAGTTGCTGGACAACAAGATCCGAGTCGCCGTAACAAAGAATGTGTTTTACTCCCAATTCGTTAGCCATGTGTAGGCCATGGAGGAGAGCTTCATACTCTGCCACATTGTTGTAGCGTTGAAGTGAATCTGCAGGACATAGCTGAGTTTGTCGCCTTTAGGTGACTTGAACACTACGCCAGCCCCCGAGACTTCTTTCATCTTGGAGCCATCAAAGTGCATTATCCAGTACTGAGAATCCGGCAAAGGTGTACTTTCCATCGCTTCTGTCCAGTCTGCGACAAAGTCGGCTAAGACTTGAGATTTGATGGCGGTTCTTGGCTTGTACTGGATGTCAAAGGATGCTAACTCGATGCCCCATTTGGCGACTCGGCCCGTGGCGTCGGCATTGTTGATGATATCCTTCAATGGAGCTTTGCTGACCACCGTGATTGTGTGATCGTGAAAATAATGTCGCAGTTTCCTGGCGGCAAAGAACACGTCGTAAGCTAACTTCTGGTAGTGAGGGTAGCGTTGCTTTGAATCTGAAAAGACCTCGCTAATGAAATAGACGGGGCGTTGATCCGGCCATTGCTTTCCTTCCTCCAGACGTTCAACTACAATGACGGCACTTATTACCAAATTGGTGGCCGACATGTAAAGCAAGAGCGGTTCCTTCTCCTTTGGAGCCGCCAGGATTGGACCATGTGTCAATTTATACTTCAGCTGTGCCAAGACTGCCTCCGCCTCCTATGTCCAAACAAAATTATCCGAATTTTTGAGCAGCTTGTACAGAGGCAGCACTTTTTCACCGAGTCGGCTGATGAATCGGCTAACAGCCGCGGCGGAGCCCGTAAGCCGGTGTATGTCTTTGAGACAAGTCGGCCTCTCGATGTTCTGAATCGCCTTTATCTTTTTCGGGTTAACTTCAATTCCTCTTTGGGAAACAATGAAGCCCAGAAGCTTGCCTGCGGGAACTCCGAAGACACATTTTGCCGGATTAAGCTTCATCTGGTACTCCCTTAGATTTGCAAAGGTTTCCGACAGATCGGCGATGAGATCGCCTCGCTTCTTCGACATGACTGCAATGTCATCGACATAGACGTGAACATTGCGGCCAATCTGCTTGTCTAAACAATGCTGCATACACCTTTGGTAAGTAGCACCGACATTTTTCAAGCCGAAAGGCATTGTGACATAGCAGTAGTTGCCATATGGTGTGGTGAAGGACGTCTTGATTTGATCTGATTCCTTCATCTTTGTCTGATGGTAACCCGAATAAGCATCCAGAAAACACAGTAACTCGGAGCCGGCAGTTGAATCAATAACCTGATCGATACGCGGTAAAGCGAATGGATCTTTAGGACATGCCTTGTTTAAGCCGGTGAAATCAATGCACATACGTAGCTCGGAGGTGTTTTTCTTTGGGACGAGGACGGGATTTGCCAACCAATCAGTGTGAACGACTTCTCGGATGAACTTGGAAGCAGTGAGCCTTAGGATCTCCTTTCCTACCGCCTTGCGCTTCTTTGTTCCGAGCCGCTGGAGGCCTTGTTTAACCGGCTTAACATCTTTGCTGACCTTCAAGGAGTGCTCGGCAAGTTTCCTCGGGACACCTGGCATGTCAGAAGGTGACCAAGCGAAGATATCCCGATTCTCACGGAGAAACTTGGCGAGCTCGCTTTCCTATTTTTCGTCGAGGCCGGCACTAATGGTGGCCTCCTTTGTTGGGTCGTCTTTTGTGAGCTTGACTTTCTTGGTGTCATGCTTTGGCTTGAAACTCGATTCGACTTTAGAGGACGGCTTTTATGTTGCTGGCATCTCATTAGGACCCATTGTTTTCTTGAGTTCTTCCAGTTCTTCTTTGCATATTTCTTCTTCAGAATGGATGGCATTAGCAGCATTGCACTCCTTTGCCTTTTTGAAATTCCCCTCAACTATGATGATCCCATTGGGCCCCGGCATTTTAAGCTTGCTGTAGATGTAGCACGGCCGAGCCATAAATTTGGCGAAAGCCGGACGTCCGAAGATTGCGTGGTACGCGCTTTTGAAAGGAACCACCTCAAAAGAGACGTCCTCCGTTCGGAAGTTATCTGTGCCGCCAAAGGTAACCTTTAGGGTGATCCTTCCCATCGAAGAGGCTTGTCGTCCCGGCACAATCCCATGGAACTTCACATTGTTGTGGCTGAGTTGTGACTCGGAGAGGCGCATCCTTCTCAATGTCGCGACGTAGAGTATATTGATGCTACTTCCTCCGTCCATGAGCACCTTTGTCAACTTGTATTTGTCGACTATAGGGCTAACAACAAGGGCGTAAGTGCGCATGGCTGGGACTCTATCCGGGTGATCGCTGCGGTCCCAGGTGATGGGAGTGTCGGACCAATCCAAGAATTGCGGTATTGTAGGTACCGTGGCATTAAGTTCTCGCCAAGCCGCCTTTTCCTTGCGAGACGAGTCAGTCACTAGGTTGACAATGAGACTTTCAGTGTGCTTGGGGAACTTCTTTGGAGGTTGCATCATCAGACTCTGAGGCAGCGTCATCCTTCTCTTTGCCGTCCTTCCGAGACTTGCGCTTGTTCCTTGACTTGCCGGCTTTGGGGTCCTTGGCGATGTCCCGATTGATGTGACATTGCTGGATCGTGTGGGAACTCGTCCCGTCTGGCCTCAGATGATGCACACAGGGATTATTTTTGTTGTCCTCGTAGTTCACCTTTTGCCGGTCGAGGAGGTCGGTTGTTCGCCGGTTTTTTATCCTGCCACTTTCCGCTGCTTGAGCCGCCTTTTCCAAAGGTGGCAGCAACTTCGTGTGAGGGAACGGCTTGGTCTTCAACCTTTTCTTCCCATATTCTCTTCGTCGGGACTTGGCATCTTCCCTATTGTCATCATCAGCGGCGGCATATTTGTTTGCACAAGCCAGTAAGCCGCCCAAAGTTTCCGACTCGTCGCTGTAGATCGAAGCGGAAAGTCGTGCCCTTCCTCAAATATTGATTAAAGGCATGAATTGCCTGTGTTTCTGAGACGCCTTCGCAGACATTTTTGATTTCGCTCCAACGTGAAACGAATTCTCGGCTGGACTCATTCTTCTGTTGTACACACTGTTGTAAGTCGAATATCGACTTAGGGCGTTTATACGTACCCTGGAAGTGCTGGATAAATACGCGCTTCATGTCACTCCAGGTATGAACAGTCCTTTCCGGCAAGCCTTCGATCCACATGCGTGCCGTCCCGGTTAACATCAGGGGCAAAAAGCGTACTGCGGAGTCGGCACTGCTTTCATAGATATCGCAAGCACTCACATAATCTGAAAGCCATGTCTCAGGATTTGCTGTGCCACTATACTTCTCCACCATCTTTGTGACATTAGACAAAGTCGGCGGTAGGATTTGTTCTCTGATTGCTCTGCCAAAACACTTGGGACCGAGGTACTGGGCATCTCTGGCCGACTTCCTCTCCTCAATTAGGCTTCGAACATCATGAACTATAGGCGGCTTGTCATTCATTGACTTACTTCGCCTTGGATCATCCCCATGACGGCTTTGGCTCACCCGACTCGCGTTACGCGGTGGGCTTGGAGACCTTTGGCGTCGTGGAGGGGGTACATATTTGGAGGGGTTATCTCCCTCTTTGCGCGGTGGAGGCGGCGGTGGAGGTGGTAGATTATCTCTGTTGCCCCCCCCTTCGAGGCGGATTCTCTTCTTCCCGGCGTCGTTCTTGACGAGGTGGTGCCGCCTTTTCCTTGTGAGGGTCCTCCTTTTGTTCCCGGCTTCGATGTCCGTCGTAATTGTTGCCGGCTTCGCGGTGACGAGACGAACCTGTCCAAGACTCGGCACCATTGTTACGTGGTTGCTTGTCCTTTGGGTCCTTATCGCCGCCCTTGTTGTGGTTGCTTGAGCCAGCTGGATCATCGTCTAGGTCCGAGGGCGCAGCAGTCATCGCCTTCTTAGCCATCGAGTTAAAAAGATGGGAGTCGTCGAATAGCTTTCCCCGACTTAACTTGTGAGTCGTTTTGCTGCTGTTGCGCTACCTCCAACAGATAAGCCGAGTACTTGATGCGGGTGTCGTGGTCCAACGTTTTGTCGAACATGACCTCCTGAGATGCCTCCATGTTCTTGGTTGGGGTGTTAAAGTAACACAACTTGGTCACCGGGTCACATCGGTGGTGTTACCTTCTCCAGACTGAATTCTCATGGTCGGCTTCCCACTTGCTATGGAAGTCCAACTTTTTGTGCAGATTTTTATCACGAGGTGGACGGAAAACGTCGTCGACCCCTTTTTGCCTTTGCTTCCGGATGAATTCCGTTTCCTTATTAGTGAGGTCCAGTTCGCGCTCCGCGACTTTGGCCGCGTGCTCTTCCAGCGAGACGCGGCGTTTCTCCATGTCGGCCAGCGATGTGTCGGGCGGAAGCGGAGTTAGCAGTTCCTGCATGTTTGCCATCCTGTCTTCGTGCTCCTTCTCTATCGCTGCTCCAAGTGTGGCGTTAATGCCATCACCATCAGTCGGTAAGTCATTGGTTCCCTTCTTTGGAGCAAGTGGCGGTATAAAATCCACCTTTTGCTTTCCGGCTTCCGGAGTTGCTTCTTCGCCGTTGGCGGGTTTTGAGGCGGCGGGGTCTCCTTTTGGATCGAAGACGACATCACCCATTAAAACCTCAACAGGGTGTCCCAAGCAGGACGCAACTTTCCGACTAAAGTCATCAGATTCTCCTTCAGATTCAAGGTCCTGCTCCATAGGAGCAGTGTCCCCTGATCCGGCTTCTGAATCAGCCCCGGCCTGCAAAGCAGGGAGGATAGACTCAGGATCAGTCATCGACTCGGTTGAGCCGGATTCTCCTAGGATGCCGACGAAGTGGAATTCTGGCGCCACCATAGTAGAGCTTGCGTCGTCTTCAGAGTCTTCATCATCAGCGTCAAAAGCCAGATCAAGATCGGCAATCTCATCTGAGTCCAGATCTGATCCGTCTTCGAAGTTGCTGGGGTGGGTGGCAGGCATGCTTGAGGTGAAGCCGAGATCGTCCAAAGCCTTGGCGGTGAAGCCGACGAAGATGTCGATGCCGCCGATGGAGACCGTGGACCAGCCGGCGGGATCCTCTTTTGCCGGCGTCCAGAAGTCGTCGTTGAGAATGTGGCCAGCTCCAGTCTCGTCGAAGTAGCTGACCAAGCCGACCGCGATGGTGTCGCCGATGCCGCCGATGGATCCCGCCCGGAATGTAACCCCGGACATCTCTTGCCCCACGATGGGCGCCAACTGTCGTGGTATTGTCGATTCTAGCCTAGACAGGGGTGCCATCCGGCTAGGTAGAGAGGTGGGTATAGCAGATGTAGGCGATTCCGGTGACGGGATGAGCACGAGTTTATCCAGCTTCGGATCTCGCAACGGTGGCGAAACCCTACGTGCTGCTATAATTCACTATAAGGAAACAAGAGTCAATTACAATGAAAGTTAGAGTGTGCTCTGAGGCGTCCCTCCGTCCGGCTTATAAAGGCGCCTAGACTAGGGTTTGCAGGAAGAAACCTAACCAACTAAGTTACAGAGTTCTACTCTAATCCGACTTGGGCCTTGCCTTGGGAGCCAAGTCGACTACAATGTAGGCCGCCTTCTGGAACCTTCCCTTAGCAGATGGGCCTCCTACGCTTCATCATACTGGGCCGCCCGGTAAACCAGATTCGGCTTACCACCACTATGGGCCACCCTGGTATGCTGTCTTTTAGTCACTTCTGTGAAGGTACCTGTTCGGCATATCCCCAACAACATCATACTCATGCTAACAGATGAACAACAACCTAGACAAGCTCACAGATCTAGTGTTCGGACATGGAGATTAACATAAGAGAGTTTTGTACTTACAGCCATCGGTGCAGATGGGTTGGAGAGGTCGCAGTAGTACTACTGCAGCTCGTCGTGCCGCCGCGTAGATTGCCGCTTTCGCCGCCGCCGCCGGCCGGACTTGACTGCGCCGCTGCGGAGGTGAGAGCTCGGTGGGGGGGGGGGGGGTACGGTGGTTTCGGCTGGGGCAGTGAGCGGGGAGAGTGTAAATACGGGATGATTTCGGGCGGGAGGTGACCGAATTTCTCCCGCTCCCCTTTTCGCTGCAGCGCGCGGGATCCCGCCATCTCCATGGTCGCATCTGCTCCTGCAGGCGGAGAGGGGAAATTGCAGCCGGGGAGAGGAGAACGAGCCTGGCTCGACGGGCACGGTCGATTCGACCGTGCCTCTCGGGCCTGGCCCGAGGGTGCTTTAAAGTTCGCGCTGGCCAAGTTTTTCAGCCCACCCAGGCAACCAAACCCCGTGCCATTGCAGCTGGCGGGCCTGGCCGGCCTATCTGCAGGCCACCAAACGCGCCCGTGGTGAAGCAGTACGTCTTCGGCACAGCAGAGCACCACGGGTGGGTCTGCTACAAGTGGTTGAAGCATGAGGTAAGTTGTTTTTAACAAAGATGTATATGGATTCAGGAGAATTTGTGAGTATTTCAGATCGGTTGGACCTAGTCTGTCGAAACTGTAGTCTTTTGACTGTCTTTCGTTTTATGTTTTGGCAACATGGTTGCAATTTCTTTTCCGCGGAGATGGAATATGTGGGCTGTTTGGTTGAAAGCAACATTCTGAGAGGTGATCTTACCGTTGAAGCAATAGAATGGCCAGAGGACACAAGAGATGAGCTCAAATTGAGGAAGGAAGAATGTGCTTCTACTTCACATGGGAGCTCAAGTTTAGAGCACTGGAAGAAGCGGTGTTGCTTCTGAAGATTCTCGTTGCCTGCTGGTATTGGTTGTGGTATGGTTCTAGCGATCAGTGGGAGCCTCCAGATTGGACCGGAAGTCCGGATACAAAAAATAGTTCTAGTTTGGATTCAATAAGAAGAAGGATAATATTATTCGTGAACTGGGCTTTGGACCCTCATGTCAACCATACCAAAGATGAACTAGGGCCATTGTTCATTATTCGTGAACTAGGCTTTGGACCCTCTTCTCTTCAACAAAGTGACAAACTGGAGGAGGGCATGAATCTATTGATAACATCCTTGCATCAGTTGGGGCTCTTCTCAGAGCTCAGCCCATTCCGACCGTCGGATCGATCCCGCACAGTGAATCTCGTCCGCGCAGCAAATCCTGGCCGTTTGTATTTTTAACCGCATGGTATATAAAGCGCAGCAACGCCTTGAAAACCCTAGCCGCCACCACCCAATCTCAGCTCTTCCCCGCTCGGCCAATCCCCTCCCGCATTTTCTCTCCATTGCCGCCACCGCTTGTAACGCCCCGACCCCGGAATTTAACAGAGAGGCTATGTAACCCACAGGCTATGCTACACAATCGAAGGGATGGGGTTACCTCTCCCACGCAACACCTCGATCATGCCATAAACACTGGCATAGCTATCAATGTATAATAGAGAGATCAAGACTTGTGGAACAACTGGCACATCACAGACTCTACGACACAAAAGAGCATATGGCAACTCATATAGCGAGAAAAATACAAATTAAACAACAAGATCCAAAATATGGACTAAGAGGCCTACAGATAAACAAATCCCAGCCATCTTGTCCCACGACGTCCCAAGCTGCCACCTGGGAACCCCAGACTACTCGTCGATGTCAACGAAGAACCCACCTGCCTGCTCGGTGACGTCCTCCTCTGAAACAAGTAATAAGCAACAAAGAGAGACTGAGTACGACGTACTCGCAAGTTTAGTAGGGCGATATAGGCCCAATGCTGATGGGCTCTAAAGCTGTATAGTAGTTAATTTGCATAAAGCTAGTTTTCCTTTTCAAAGACATAAGTGACTCATGGCATCGACTACTCAGAAGATTTTCCAAAAGGGGATAAGATAGTAAAATTTCATCTTCGGTTCACATTGAACCATTAGTAGCCAGAAACCATCACTCCTCTCCACCAAGGCACTCCCTCGAATCACCCTCGAGGAAATGAACCTTTTACCACACGTTGAGCTGCAACCTCTAGTTGCCAAATTTTAATTAAGTTTCATGTTTACTATGATCCTGTAAATCCATTCCCAAGGCATCCATAACCGCGGACATGGCTTTTCGAAAAGATTAAACCCTGCGGGGCTGTACTAATTTACCCATTGGTACCGTCCGGCTCGCCTGATTAGCTCTCTTCCGGGGAAAGCTGGCAAGTGGGTGCTGCTGTATTAAAATAAGTTGGGTGGTGCCCCAAGTGAAGGCGGAATTGTAGCTAGTAGTAGTTTTCCCTTGTTTAACGAACCGAGGTTTATCGAACCAGTAGGACTTTGAAATCAACAACGAGGTGAATGTTGAAGATCTCTGGCGCTTGACCTTCAATAGACGTGGACCTGCACACACTCAACCAAAATACTTTGCCCCCAATGGCGGCAAGGTTGTCAATCTTTTCGGTCTCGTAGAAAACAAAGCGGTTAATTGTATGATGAAATAGATAAAATATGAAAAGTGACCAGAGGAATAATGATAATTAAAATCAAGTAAATAAGGTTGTAAATGATGTAAAAAGATGGACCGGGGGCCATGGGTTCACTAGTGGAGTCTCTCAAGTAAATAAAATATGCATGTGATGGGTGAAGGAATTACAGCTAGGCAATTGACAAGATCATGACACAAACCCAATTTAGCTATGACAAAAAGGACATGATAATATTTATGGAGGCATCATGACAAGGAACAAAGACCGTTGAGTCCAACTGCGTCTTTGTCTAAAAAGTCCACCGTGGGATCGCTATCCAGCCTGTCACCCAACGGTATTAAGTTGCAAGCAACAGACAATTGCATTAAGTAAAGTGCATGAAGTAAGCAATACTAATATCAAAATAGACATTAACACCACTGTTTTACCCTTAGTAGCAACAGCACACCCTCGCCCTTAGACGTTTCTGTCACTCGTGCCCAGGAACAAAAGGGGGCATGAACCCACTATCTAGCATAAATACCCTCTCTTGGAGATACACACAATCACTTGGCCAAAGTAACTACGCACATCAGAGAGCATGCAAGAACATAAATTACTCATATAAGAATCATGCACAATCTGAACATAACTTCATAATCCATCGGATCCCAGCAAACACATCACATAGCATTACAATAATCGATCTTGATCATGTTAGGCAGCTCACAAGATCATAAGACATGAAGCACAAGAGAGAGACTACTAACTAGCTACTGCCATGGACCCGTAGTCCAAGGTGAGACTACTCACAAATCATCCCGGAGGAAGGCATGACGATGAAGAGCCCTCCGGGATCGATCTCCCCTCCGGCAGAGTGTCGGGATCAGCTTAAGATTGGACCCCGAACTAGGGTTTTCGGTGACGGCGCGTCGGGGTCGAGTTTCTGGAAAATAATGGCCGCCTCGACGTTTTTAGGTTTAATGTGAATTTATAGGTGTCGGAGGGGGCCGAGGAGGTGCCCCACGGGCAGGGGCGGGCCCCACCCGCGGGTGGCCCCCAGGCCGCGGCAGCAGGCCGCCCTTGGCCTGTGGGTGGCCCCCAGGGCTGCCCTTTGGTGTCCTGGTGCCTTCCGTCGAGTAAAAATTCCCCGTAAATTTTCGTCCAATTCCGAGAATATTTCTAGAAGTAAATTTCTGAAACAAAAAGACAGCAGAAACAGGGAACTGGCACTTGGCATCTTGTCAATAGGTTAGTCCGACAAAATGCATAAAAATGATATAAATGACAGTAAAAACTTGTGACAATATCACAAAACTAGCATGGATCACTCAAAAATTATAGATACGTTTGAGACGTATCAGCATCCCCAAGCTTAACTCCTACTTGTACTCGAGTAGGTAAGTGATAACAAATAATTTTTGATGAGACATGCAACCAACACAATCTTGATCAAGATAGTAATGCAAGGCACATGAAGTGAATAAGGTGATCCAAAACAATTGTCTATAGTTGACATTAAGCAAACAATGATTAACAAACGCTAGCTAACAAATGCTAGAAACTTTTCATGAATAAGTGTGATGACCCACAAGTATAGGGGATCTATCGTAGTCCTTTCGATAAGTAAGAGTGTCGAACCCAACGAGGAGCAGAAGGTGTTGACAAGTAGTTTTCAGCAAGGTTTCACTGCAAGCACTAAAAGAGAAATGTTTTTGGATTTTTGATTTAAAGAACAAATGAAGAACAAGTAAATAAAAGAGTGCTACAATAATTGCAGCAAATAGCCCAATCCTTTTAAGCTCAAAGGACAGGCCGGTTGTGTTACTTATGAAGATTAAAACGTTCTCGAGGACACATGGGAGTTTCTGCCTAGCCAGTTTCATTGCACGCCGGTGATTAACCTTCAATGTTTTGATGAAGTGCTGTGTGGGTGGACCTATGCTAATGCACCGCCCTTACTTGGACAAATACATACTTGTGATTAAACCCCTTGCAAGCATCCGCAACTACAAGAAAGTAATTAAGATAAAAACCTAACCACAACCTTAAACTCCGAGACCCTACGCTCCCTAGTGCACTAGTTCACAAATTGGGGTTTAGGTTTCTGTCACTCTTGCAACCCTACCATAAGAAAACTAAATAAACTATGCATTCCCCTAGGCCCTTTGAAAGGTGAAGTATCATGTAGTCGACGTTCACACGATACCACTAGAGGAATAACACCACAACATAAATCAAACCATTAAATATTACTCAACATTATGCAATTACTAGCAACTAGGCTTTCCTCATGTCCTCAAGAACCAAACGAACTACTCACAAGACATCATATAGATCATGATCAGAGGTGATATGAATAAGGGTAACAATCTGATCGTAAAGATAATTCACCGATAAAACTCTCAAGCATCAACTACAAGTGGTAATCAATACCCGGGATACGATTCCAATGAACTAATAACAAAACAATGACGATTGCTACAGCGGGATGAGATGGGACGGTGACGGTGATGATGGTGATGATGACGGAGATGGTGTTGATGATGATCCCGATGATGCTTGGCATGATGACGATGACGATGGCGGCGATTCCCCCCTCCGGGAGGGAAATTCCCCCGGCAGATTTCTCCCTGCCGGAGCTCTTCTTCTCTCTGTCTGGTTTCTGCCTTGTGGAGGCGGCGGAAAAATTCCTCTTCGATCCCCCCGACGTTTTTAGGTCAAAGGGTAATAATACGCCGAAGGGGAGCCGAAGAGAGGCCACAGGGACCAGGGGCGGGCCCCTGCCGCGGCCAAGGGTGGGCCCGCGGGTGCAGGCCGCCCCTGCCCCTGGTTGCTCGCCTCTTCACCCCCTTCTGGCTCCGTGACTGATTTCCTGAAATATTACGCTCTGAATTTTCCTGGAATTTTTGGGGCTTCCGAAGTCAGGTGTCTTGACAGGTACTTTTCCAGCTGATTCCTGGCTCCGACGGATGCATCTCCAATAATTGCCAAACATGCAAAATGGGATAAAATAACATAAGTATTGCATCATAATATGAAATATATCAATGAATAAAGATAAATTATGATGTAAAATAGTGATGCAAAATGGACGTATCAACTCCCCCAAGCTTAGACTCCGCTTGTCCCCAAGCGAAAACTCAACTCGGTAAACATGACCACAGGTTTATAGAGTGAAGTGTCGATAAATAAAGAATACGAACATGAAGCATCAGTATTTACTCATCAAACACAAGTATATCTTAAACAACAACCTTTCTCTCATAAAGCTTCTCGAAGACAAGTAATGTAACTACAACATGTTAAGGTGAAAGAAGACAGAAACTTATTAAGCAAAGACAAAACGAGACTCTGCTTAAGAAACAATTATACTTATCAGCCCATATTTCAAGAAAGATTCATTTAAATGCTTCAACCATCCGGTCATCTTCCCACGAGTTGCAAATCGTCAAAGCTATATCCTTATAAAAGAGTTAGAACTGACATAAGAAAAATGAATAACTATCATGAGACATAAAAGACATAATGTAGATATCATACTTGCTTAACATCAAAATTCAACACTGTGGGTTTGCTTGTAGAAGGTAGAGGAAGTGGGTGAACTGACTCAACAATAAGTAAAAGAGAGGCCCTTCACAGAGGGAAGCAGGGATTAGTCATGTGCTAGAGCTTTTTGGTTTTTAAAACAGAAGTAAAATGATTTTGAGGTATGCATGCTTTCGTCAACGACTTCACAACAGAGAAGCTATCTAGTCCCTCATGACAAGCAAGGTTTTTAGACTTGTGAGAGCAGCTGGTTCTTAGAAGAGCGAGTACGCTCTTCTTTCTCCTTGGTTTCACCACTGTCCAATGTTTGGGCTGATTTCTCAGATTTGCATTGCGCGGAGGAGAATTGTGAGTTATATTTATATTTTGCTTAAGCTGCTCTCGGGTTGATTCAAGTGAAGACGTAATCCATCGACACCAGGTGAAAGGGGGGAAATGACCTTGCTCGTCACAAGTTATATCTAGCTCTCTACTGCTCCCTCATGAGCTTAAAAACAGAGGCACAAAGAGAAGTATTTTGAATTTTTAAAGGTAGCACATGACAAATTTACTTGGAATGGTAGGAAATACCATGCATAGGTAGATATGGTGGACTCAGCTGGCAAGAAAGTTTGGCTTTGGGATTGGATGCACGAGTGAACCATACACTCAGTACAGGGCTTTAGGCTAGAAAGGCTTTAAAGCAAACAAACAGTGTTGAGAGATGTAAATCAACTATGCTATCAAAAACAATATGTCAAACATGCAACATAAAGCTTATCATCACTGTCAGAAATAAATCTAATACAAAGGTGTATGAGCTGGAAGGTTCACAAGCATGTAAGACATACAAGATAGTGTATTTGCAATTAAATTCTTCTTCTCTACTCAAGCACCAAAGCAATTATTGCAATTTAAACGAAGCCATGCTTATCAATACCGAATAAACTTCTACTCATGCACCCAATGTCAAATCATTACTTACCACAAGATCAGCAGATGAGAGAGATTGCCATAATAAAATATAAAGTGCAGAAGAATAAAAGATACTTCTCATTTATATTCCATTATAGAAAACCACACACCAACGGATACAAAGGACTCACAAGGAGTGACAAGACACAATGCAAAACCATACTACAAGATAACTTCTCTACTCATGATACGACTCACAAGACTGTGAAAAATAAAAGACATAAGATAAAGATACCGGGGCACTCCCCCAAGCTTGGAACAAGCCAAGGGAGTGACGTTACCCATAGTGCTCGAATTTATTCCCGCGGTGGAGATGGGTCGATGATCCTTATGAGCCTCTCAATGGTTTCTTTTAACTCCTCAAGCTGATAGCCAAGATTGCGGATCATCTCCGTGTTACTCTCAATTCTGCTTCTTAGCGACCCAATAGGCGAGTCCCAATCATCTTGTGCTCTCCCCCAGCCATCCTCATTATCTGTGTTGGAGCTCCCACATCCTGCATGAGTACGATCTATATCCCAAGCAGAAGGTAACTCTCCAAACGGAACAGTTTCAAGCTGATGGTTATGGATTAAAGTATGAAAAGGATTTCTGGTTCGAGAAAAGGGAGACCTCCCAGCAGAGTTCCTACGAGGGCCTTTATCAGCCTTCTGTAGCCACTCCCTTTTCTCAAAAACAGAAGGATTCTTCGTCACCCCAATCCTTGCTACCGTGGCGTAGGGGTATTGGCGTTGGTCTTCTTCGAACTCCTCTCCATCATCATGGGGCACGTTCTCGAACACTTCCTCCGTTCCTTCAGTTCCTTTAAAGTCCATGCCTTGATCATCGTTGCCGGTGTTGTCGGGGTTGGAAGAGGATGCCATGATCTAAAGCTTCGAGACCCTGACAGAAATAACCAGAGACAAAACACGACGAAAACACAGGATACGCTTCTCGAAAAATTCGGGAAAATATATAGCGAAAATTTTTGCAATAAAAGGAAGGCGACGGGACTAGGCGGAGTCGGAGGCGGTGTCCAGGGGCCAGGGGCGGGTCCCCACCGCGGCCTGGGGTGGGGCCGCGGCAGAGGGCCGCCTCTGCCTCCTGGACCCCGTCTCGTACTCCGTCCAGTCTCCGAATTTTCCTAATTTTCGAGAAATAAATAATATAAATTTTCTGGAATTTTCCGAGACACTTTCCTTACCGAAACAGTTACCTATTCGTTTTCTGATTCTGGAGTCTTCCGGTATTTGATTTCGATGAGTTCTTCCGGAGAGACCACTTGAATAACATCAGCATCTTTTTCCAAGGGATTACCGGAGATGTAGTGCTTAAGTCGCTGACCATTCACCACTTGAGGTTTGTCTCCGTCAAGATTATTAATCTTTATAGCTCCGGAGCGATAGACTTCCTCAATGATGAATGGTCCCTCCCATTTTGATAGCAATTTTCCTGCAAAAAATCTGAGACGAGACCTATACAAAAGCACTTTATCACCAACATTAAATTCTCTTTTCAAAATTCTCTTATCATGCCATCTCTTTACTTTTTCCTTAAACAAACGAGCACTTTCATAAGCCTCGTTTCTCCACTCATCCAAGGAATTCAATTTAAGCAGCCTAGTTTTACCGGCAAGATTAGGATCAGAATTAAGTTGTCTAACAGCCCAAAAAGCTTTATGTTCTAATTCAAGAGGCAAATGACATGCCTTCCCATAAACCATTTTATAAGGAGACATACCCATAGGATTTTTATAAGCAGTTCTATAGGCCCATAAAGCATCATTAAGTTTTTTAGACCAATTCTTCCTAGACTTGTTAACGGTCTTTTGCAAGATCAGTTTAATTTCTCTATTAGTTAATTCAACTTGCCCACTAGTTTGAGGATGATACGGAGAGGAGACTCTGTGATTAACATCGTACTTAGCTAAAACCTTTCTAAAAGCTCCATGAATAAAATGAGATCCTCCATCAGTCATAAGATATCTAGGCACACCAAACCTAGGAAAAATAACTTCTTTAAGCATTTTTAGGGAGGTCTTATGATCAGCACTTTTAGTTGGTATAGCTTCCACCCACTTAGTAACATAATCTACAGCAACAAGAATATGAGTATTACCATGAGAAGTGGGAAAAGGACCCATAAAGTCAAACCCCCAACAATCAAAAGGTTCAATAACAAGAGAATAATTCATAGGCATTTCATTACGTCTACTAATGTTACCGACCCTTTGACACTCATCACAAGATGAAACAAACTTTTTAGCATCCTTAAATAAAGTAGGCCAATAAAAACCTGATTGAAGAACCTTATGTGCAGTCCTTTCACCTGCGTGATGTCCTCCATAATCACTATTGTGGCACTTCCTCAATACCTCCTCCTGTTCATGCTCAGGAATACATCTCCTCAAGATTCCATCAGCTCCCTCCTTGTATAAATGTGGGTCATCCCAAAAGTAATGCCTCAAGTCATAGAAGAATTTCTTTTTCTGTTGATAAGTAAAACTTGGAGGCAAAAATTTCGAGACAATAAAATTAGCATAATCAGCATACCAAGGAGCATCATGAGAAGTTACCTTAACGACGGCAAGTTGTTCGTCAGGGAAACTATCATTTACAGGGATGGGATCATGAGGAATATTTTCCATTCTAGACAAATTATCAGCTACAGGATTTTCTGCACCTTTTCTATCAACAATATGCAAATCAAACTCTTGCAGCAAAAGCACCCATCTAATAAGTCTAGGCTTAGCATCTTTCTTCTCCATAAGGTACTTAATTGCAGCATGATCAGTATGAATAGTTACTTTAGAGTCCACAATATATTGTCTAAATTTATCACAAGCAAAAACGACCGCTAAAAATTCCTTTTCAGTGGTTGCATAATTTTTCTGTGCACTATCCAAAGTTTTACTAGCATAATGAATTACATTCAACTTCTTATCAATTCTTTGGCCAAGGACAGCCCCTACAGCATAATCACTAGCATCACACATAATTTCAAAGGGTAAATTCCAATCAGGCGGTTGAACTATAGGAGCGGTGATTAAAGCCCTTTTTAGTACCTCGAAGGCTTCCTTACAATCTTCATCAAAAACATATGGAACATCTTTTTGAAGAAGATTAGTGAGAGGCCGCGACGTCTTAGAAAAATCTTTAATAAACCTCCTATAAAAACCAGCATGACCGAGGAAACTACGAATACCTTTGATGTCTCTTGGATAGGGCATCTTCTCAATTGCTTCAATTTTGGCTTTATCAACTTCAATCCCCCTTTCAGAAATTTTATGTCCAAGCACTATGCCTTCATTTACCATGAAATGACACTTCTCCCAATTGAGAACAAGATTGGTCTCCTCACATCTCTGCAAAACTTTGTTAAGATTATAGAGGCAATTGTCGAAAGAAGTTCCATAGACGGAGAAATCGTCCATGAAGACTTCCACAATTTCCTCACAAAAACCATGAAAAATAGCAGACATGCATCTTTGAAAAGTAGCAGGTGCATTACACAAACCAAAAGGCATACGTCTATAGGCATAAGTTCCATAAGGACAAGTAAAAGTAGTTTTTTCTTGATCTTCAAATTTAACAGCAATTTGAGAGAAACCAGAATAACCATCAAGAAAACAAAAGTGAGAATTCTTAGACAGTCTTTCAAGCATTTGATCAATAAAAGGCAAAGGATAATGATCTTTTCGAGTAGCCTTATTAAGTTTCCTATAATCAATGCACATTCTATACCCTACAACTGTTCTTTGAGGAATGAGTTCATTATTATCATTAGCAACAACAGTCATACCTCCCTTTTTGGGAACACAATGAACAGGACTAACCCATCTACTATCAGCAATAGGATAGATTATACCTGCATCGAGAAGCTTGAGTATCTCATTTCTTACCACATCCTTCATCTTTGGATTTAATCTTCGTTGATGATCAACAACGGGCTTCGCATCAGGCTCAAGATTAATTGTATGTTGACAAATAGATGGAGAAATCCCTTGAAGATCATCAAGAGTATATCCCAATGCAGCTCTATGTTTCCTAAGGACCTCCAATAATCGCTCCTCCTCTTTCACTGAAAGGTTAGAATTGATAATAACAGGATATATTTTCTTCTCATCCAAATATGTATATTTGAGAGTGTCTGGAGAGCTTTTAATTCAAAAACAGGATCTCCCTTTGGAGGTGTCTGGGTCCCCAGAGACTCCACAGGTAGATCATGCTTTAGAATAGCCGGCTGTCTAAAGAAGACTTCATCAATTTCCTCTCTTTCCTGCATAAACATATCATTCTCGTGCTCCTCCATATATTGCTGCAAAGGATCATTAGGAGGCACGGCAATAGAAGCAATTCTTTCAATAATAAGATCCTCATTAGGTAATTCTTTATCATAACGATGTCTAGCAAATTTGGAAAAATTAAATTCATACGGCTCTCCAGCGAATTGAACAGAGACCTTTTCTTTCTTAAAATCTATAACAGCACTACAAGTATTTAAGAAAGGTCTACCAAATATGATAGGACAAAATTTATCTTTAACCGACCCAAGACAAGGAAATCAGTTGGATATTTTACCTTACCACATAAAACTTCAACGTCTCTGACAATTCCCACCGGGTGGATGACATCTCTATTAGCCAATTTAATCTCCAAATCAATATCCTCAAGCTCACATGGCGCAATTTCGCGCATTATTTCTTGATAAAGTGTATAAGGAATAGCACTTGCACTTGCACCCATATCACATAATCCATAATAGCAATGATCACCTATCTTGACAGAGACAACAGGAGTACCAACAACTTTTGCACTTTTATCCTGTCTAACAATGTTAGTAGCAGCTTCACAAAAATAAATAGAACTTCCATCGACGTTCTCAGTTACAAGATCTTTAACCAAAGCTACTGGAGAGGCAATTTCAAGTTGTTCATCAGGTTCATAAGCTTTCCTTTCACTTTTATTAACCACACTAGCCACGATTGAGTGTTCTTTAATTTTTATAGGAAAGGGTGGTTTTTCAAAGTAAACAGCAGGTAAAACAGATTCAACTGTTTGAACAGGCACATCATCACTAGCAAGCACATCTGTTTTACAAACATCTTTAAATGGTTCATGATACTTATCCCACTTTTCTTTTGGAATATTAATATGGTCAGCAAAGGATTTACAAAGATCAACAACAATTTGAGAATCGAGCCCAAACTTAGTACTAAGCATATTAAAACGTTCAGTTTCCATGAAAGATTTAATGCAGTCATACTCATAATTTATACCTGATTCTTTACCTTTGTCGATCTCCCAATCTTCCGCATTGCGATAAATCCTTTCAATTAAATCCCATTTAGCATTAACTTCTTTGTTTGTAAAGGATCCAAGAGAAGCATCAAGCATATCCTTATCATAGCGAGGCAGCCTCGCATAAAAATTGTTAACAATTATATCATTAGGAAGCTTATGATTGGGGCATTTAAGCATTAAAGATTTCAACCTCCCCCAAGCTTGAGCGATGCTTTCTCCTTCATGTGGCCAAAAGTTATAAATATAATTTCTATCTTGATGAATTTCATGAAGAGGATAAAATTTAGAATAAAAGAGAGACATAAGCTCTTTCCAATCCATCAAGTGAGAATTATCCAGAAGCATATACCAATCCATAGCTTTATCCTTTAGTGATATTGAGAATAATTTCCTCATGATTACCTCTTTTGACATACCTGCAATCTTAAATAGCTCACACAGATCTTTAATATAAAGCAAATGATAACCTGGATGAATGGTTCCATCCCCTGCATAACGGTTACTCATAACATGATCAATAATTCCCATGGGTATTTTAAATGGATCAATTTCAGAGAGCGGAGGACTCTTATCCACCACAGGTGTGGTGGCAGAGTCACTCCCAAACAGCATATTAAGTGAAGAGTGCTCAATAACAAAGCAAAGTAATAAGCAAAAATAAAAATAGCACTTACAATAAAAGAGTTCCTTACCAATTCCACTTACCAATAGCACTACACACCCCGGCAACGGCGCCAGAAAAGAGTCTTGATGACCCACAAGTATAGGGGATCTATCGTAGTCCTTTCGATAAGTAAGAGTGTCGAACCCAACGAGGAGCAGAAGGTGTTGCCAAGTAGTTCTCAGCAAGGTTTCACTGCAAGCAGTAAAAGAGAAATGTTTTTGGATTTTTAATTTAAATAACGAATGAAGAACAAGTAAATAAAAGAGTGCTACAATAATTGCAGCAAATAGCCCAATCTTTTTAAGCTCAAAGGACAGGCCGGTTGTGTTGCTTATGAAGATTAAAATGTTCTCCAGGACACATTGGAGTTTCTGCCTAGCCAGTTTCATTGCACGCCGGTGATTAACCTTCAATGTTTTGATAAAGTGCTATGTGGGTGGACCTATGCTAATGCACCGCCCTTACTTGGACAAATACATACTTGTGATTAAACCCCTTGCAAGCATCTGCGACTACAAGAAAGTAATTAAGATAAAAACCTAACCACAACCTTAAACTCCGAGACCCTACGCTCCCTAGTGCACTAGTTCACAAATTGGGGTTTAGGTTTCTGTCACTCCTGCAACCCTACCATAAGCAAACTAAATACACTATGCATTCCCCTAGGCCCTTTGAAAGGTGAAGTATCACGTAGTCGACGTTCACACGATACCACTAGAGGAATAACACCACAACATAAATCAAACCATTAAATATTACTCAACATTATGCAATTACTAGCAACTAGGCTTTCCCCATGTCCTCAAGAACCAAACGAACTACTCACAAGACATCATATAGATCATGATCAGAGGTGATATGAATAAGGGCAACAATCTGATTGTAATGATAACTCACCAATAAAACTCTCAAACATCAACTACAATTGGTAATCAACGCCCGGGATACGATTCCGATGAACTAATAGCAACACAATGATAATTGTTACAGTGAGATGAGATGGGATGACGGCGGTGATGATGGTGCTGATGGTGGAGATGATGTTGATGATGATCCCGATGATGCTTGGCATGATGGCGATGACGATGGCGGCGATTCCCCCCTCCGGGCGGGAAATTCCCCGGCAGATTTCTCCCTGCCGAAGCTCTTCTTCTCTCTGTCTGGTTTCCGCCTCGTTGAGGCGGCGGAAAAATTCCTCGTCGATGCCCCCGATGTTTTTAGGTCAAGGGTCAATAATACGCCGAAGGGGAGCCGGAGAGGGGCCACAGGGACCAGGGGCAGGCCCCACCCGCGGCCTAGGGTGGACCCGCGGCAGGGGTCGCCCCTGCCCCCTGTTGCTTGCCTCTTCGCCCCCTTCTGGCTCTGTGACTTATTTCCTGAAATATTATGCTCTGAATTTTCTTGGAATTTTTGGGGCTTCCGAAGTCAGGTGGCTTGACAGGTACTTTTCCAGCTGATTCCAGGCTCCGGTGGATGCATCTCCAATAATTGCCAAACATGCAAAATGGGATAAAATAACATAAGTATTGCATCGTAATATGAAATATATCAATGAATAAAGATAAATTATGATGTAAAATAGTGATGCAAAATGGACGTATCATGCACCTATACAACTGACAATTATATTAGGTGTGTTGGGGACACAAGAGACTTCTTGTATCTTAATTGCAGGGTTGCTTGAGAGGGATATCTTTGACCTCTACCTCCCTGAGTTCGATAAACCCTGGGTTACTCACTTAAGGGAAAATTGCCACTGTCCTACAAACCTCTGCGCTTGGAGGCCCAACGAGTCTACAAGAATAGAAGCGTGTAGTAGACATCATGCAGCGCTTAAATGGGTGCTTAACCGCCCTTGGACGGTTCATCTCCTGACTGGGAGAGCGAGCTCGACCGTTGTTCTAGCTGCTCAAGAAAAGGAGTCCTTTCCAATGGACCCCGGAAGCTCAAGAAGCTCTAGAAGACCTGAAGCAATACCTATCCTCCCCACCGGTTCTTGTGGCTCCTCGGCCAAAGGAGCAGTTGTTCCTTTACGTTGCCACCACCAATCAGACGGTGAGCGGCGTGCTGGTGGCTGAGCGAGAATAGGAACGGGCGAAGCAAAATAAGGCGGCTTTCGATGCCATCAGAAAGCCCCGCATGGTGCAGTTCCTAGTGTATTAGGTCAGCTCCATGCTGCGTGACGCCAGGGAGCGGTACCCCCGAAATTCAGAAGATCCTCTGGGAGTTGTCCTGGCTGCAAGGAAGTTACGGCATTATTTCGAGGCACATCCCATTACAGTACGCACTTCCTACCCGCTCCAGCGTGTGCTTTCCAACATGCACGCTCCAAGTCGGGTGGCGGAGTGGGAGGTGGAAGTATCCCACTTTGATATCCGCTTCGACGATGACAAGGCTATCAAGAGCAAGGCTTTGGCAAATTTCCTTGTCGACAGGACAGAATGGACTCCTACCCCAGTCGAAGAACCGGTATCTCTGTCCCCTGTGCCCGGGACGAAAGACCCCAACCAATGGATCATGTACTTCGACGGAGCATTTTTCTATGAAGGCGTCGGGGACGGGGTGGTTATAGAGGCCCCCCACCAAGGAACAGCTCAAGTACATCGTGCAGATGGATTTTGAGAAAGGGAAGACCTCCAACAATATTGCATAATATGATGGATTGTTGGCCGGGCTACGTGCCGCAGCAGGATTGGGAATTCAGCGGCTAGTGGTCAGAGGAGATTCTTAGTTGGTCGTCAATCAGGTGTGCAAGGAGTATGATAGCCCCCGGATGTGGGCTTATGTGGAATAAGTTCGCAAGTTGGACACCAGTTCAAAGGGCTACAGTTGGAACACATTTCCCGGGGGGAGAAATTCGTCACGGACGAGTTGTCAAAGATAGGCGAGCCCGTTCCTCTCAGGATCTTTGTGGAAAGGCTCACACGCCCGTCCATTGAGACCTAGCTTGGTGCTAAAGACCAGTTCCAAGGAGGGACAGAAGGTACTTGCGTACTCGGGAAGGGAGAGGTTCCCAGGAAGCATTCAGTATTTGCGGCCGGGCCTGCCGGACTAGTTTGGGATGAAGAGATTTGGAAAAACATGAATCATCATGTCCTCCCAGATGATGACAAGAGTGTAGAATGTATCGCCAGGAGGGCCAAGATGTACGTCTTGGTCAATGGAGAGTTGTATCACCGCCGAGGAAACGGGGTTCTCCTCAGGTGCATATCCCGAGAAGAAGGACTGGAATTATTGTCCGACATTCATAAGGGTTTATGCTCTCATCATGCTGCCTCGCGTGCAATGGGCGGGAAAGCTATGAGGCAAGGTTTCTATTGGCCAACAGCCATGGCTGATGCAGAACATATCGTGAAGACTTGTGAAGCTTGCCAATTTCATGCCAAGAGTATTCATCAGCCAGCTCAAGCTCTGCAGACAATCCCTTTGTCCTGGCCCTTTACAGTCTGGGGGATTGATGTTGTGGGCAATTTTCCCCGGGCAGTTGGGGGATACCAGTACCTTATCATCGTCGTTGACAAGTTTACAAAATGGGTGGAAGTGGAGCCCATGAGGGCATAGATTGCGCATTCCGCGATCAAGTTATCCGAGGAATTGTATGCCGCTTCGGAGTTCCCAATCGCATCATCACTGACCATGGTTCATTGTTTACCAGTGGATCATTCAGAGCCTATTGCAAACAGTCGGGGACAAGGATATGCTATTCATCCGTCGCTCACCCCCATAGCAATGGCCAAGCAAAGCGATCTAACGGAGAAATTGTGAGGGGACTCAAGACAAGGACATTCGACAGGTTGAAGCGAGCTAGGGTCAATTGGATTGAGCATGTACTTCCTGTGTTATGGTCATTGCGCACCACACCGAGCCGGGCAACCGGGGAAACACCCTTTAACCTGGTATACGAAGCAGAAGCGGTGCTCAAGTATGGTTCTCCTCGAACCCGCAGCTACGACGAGGCAACTCAACACGAGGCTAGGGTCGATGATGTCAACTTTATGGAGGAGGTTCGTTGCCAAGCAGCCATGAGATGCGCCCGATACCAGCAGGGCCTTTGGCGCTATCACAACCGGCGAGTTCGTCCCCGGGAGTTGGAAGAAGGGTACTGGGTCCTCCGACGCAAGCAGAAGACCAAGGGGATGAACAAGTTCTCCTCACCATGGGAAGGCCCTTACCGGGTGGTGCGAGTCCTCAGGCCGGGCGTAGTCTGCCTGGAGACAGAGGAGGGAATACCAGTGAAGAACTCATGGAACATTGAGCATCTTTGTAGGTATCACCTCTAGAAGTACTACCCATAAGGCGCCCGTAGGAATGGGACTGCCCCGTGTCGTAAGTTGCCGAAATCGCACCATTCAAGCCGCAAGCGTGTCCGGGATGGCCCCGTGTATAAACCGCTGGAGTGCCTAACACCATCATAAGATGGAAACAACGCTGGTGCCGAAATCACACAGGCAAATGAGCAAGCATGTCTGGGATGGCCCCGTGTGTAAACCGCTGTACCCAAGGGGATTCCCCCAAAAATCTTTTGTGAACAAAGAAAATCCCCTTTTCTTTATTCACCATTTGGCTTTTGCAATCGAACCTTTGACCCCTTTTTTGATTGGTCTTCTAGGTCTTCTTTTTGCCTTTGTAATGACCCGGGGGCTGAGGATGGTTCGGGCTATGCCATAGAACTGGAAGCCACACTCGAGAAAAGACTTTGAACCCAAGATTCTACTTCAATGCATATCTAAAAAACAAGGGGGATGCATGTTGATTTGTTTTCAGAAGCCTAGGTGATTTTGAGCCTTTCTTCGATTTTTTGGAGAAAGAAAGAACGAACGAAGGAACGCAACGCAGCGGCCAGCAGCATCAAACCAGATAAGTCGATCCAACCCGCTACTTATTTGGATAGATGGGCTCGATTACTCAAAAGAAGGGGGATAAGTACCCCGGTAGACCCAGATTTCTTTACAGGGGTAAAAGGCACCGATGAATAAGTACCCCGCTAATCGGAGTCCTCGCTGCTACTGAAGCCGGAGAGGGAGGAGCCATCAGAGCTGTCGGAGTCGGCATCGACCTTCTTCCGGCACAGGTGGGAGTCGAACATCTTCCCTACCAGCACGCCGTCGCCCAGGAACTCGAAGTCCAGGAGATAGTCGGGCCGCACTCCGTGACCCTCGGTGAAGTCGCGCCAAGCTTCCCTGAGATTCATGTGGTCGGCGCCATCGAAGATGACTTCCACCATCCAGGCAGTGTCGCTGCCCACCAAGTGCATCTCCAGGTGACGAGGCCTTCGTCCCTGGAGTGTGCGAGAGAGCCTCTCCGGCATGTGGAGTCGGGGACCAAGGGGCCTATCCGGGAGCTGGACAGCGAACTCGAAGCCGTGGAGGTCGGCGTAGGGGCCCTGATGGACTGGCATTGGAGGCAGCAGAGGGGGCAGTGGCTGGACGCCCACTTGGGGTGTCTCGCTCCGGCCACCGTGCCCACGGCCGCGACTGCGGTCGCAAGGGCGCCCTCTGCCTCACCGCACTGGAGGAGGGGATCCCTTGCTCGATGAAGAAATGACCACCCGCGGAATACGGCGACCTCTGGCCACCACCCAGTTGAGCAGCGCTCTCCTCGCCGTTGCGCCGAATGACTCGGCCAGGGGAGAGGAGCTGCGAGTG
Source organism: Puccinellia tenuiflora (assembly GCA_012064385.1). Classification (NCBI taxonomy): domain Eukaryota; kingdom Viridiplantae; phylum Streptophyta; class Magnoliopsida; order Poales; family Poaceae; genus Puccinellia; species Puccinellia tenuiflora. The sequence continues at coordinate 608,198 of QRDG01001470.1, read as the reverse complement.
ACTCGCATTAGGGAGCGGGCCATGGGAAAGGAGCGAGCTCAAAGGCGGAAGGAAGGAAATGAAGGGGACATATGAAGAACACTCTCGAAGGGGACCCCTATTTATACAGGAACTCAAGACGAGCCGCCCGGGGCCATCCCAGCACGACTTGATCGCTAGGCTACCCATGCAACATGGCGGACGGTCGCTGCGTGCCACGGGCCTAGTGACGTTAAGGTGGGAAGAAACTTAAGCGACATCGGGGCAGGCTCGCCCCTCAAAGCAAAGACTACTCGGGTGCCTGGGCCATGACAGGTCAAATCCACGTGCCGCGGGCCAAATCTTCAAGGCGGTCCCACACTTTGATAGGGTGTAGCCCGGCAGCCGAGGAGCCATCGCTGTCGGGACACGCCCGGGGGCTACTGTCGACACCCCGCCCTACGGGGGTGTCACGATCGACGATTTTGTGGGCCGCCGCGCGGCATACATGGGCTCCCGGGCATTCCGCGGAGAAGCGACAAGAAGGCAGCACCGCATGGGGGGCTCTGACCGGGAAGAGAAGCAGACATCATAGTGACACTTGGCACAATCCCCCTACGGTGTGCCAGTCCGGTCGGTAGGCTGGTCGGTGAGACAGGGCGGGACAAGACATCCTGCCTGCCCAGTGCAGAGGGACAACACGGCGCGTGGAGGATATTAAGGCCGGCTGGCATCCGATTGGCTCATGGCGGTGACACCCATCCCCTGAGGTGGCGTTGCCACCGCAAGGTGTCATCCATGCAGGTGCCGGTGCTGGCGAAGAACTCCTTCGGTATAAAAGGAGGTCAAGTCACTCAGAGAGAGAGGGCGAAGAGAGAAGAAAAGAGAAAATAGAGAGGTAGTCCCCGGGAAGGAGAGCCAACCGTGGGAGAGAAAGAGAGAGAGATTCCACCACTTGTACTCGATCACAACCACCAAATTAATACCATATCAGACATGCAGGACCTAGGGTTTCATCTCCGAATGGCCTGAACCTGGGTAAAAACCTCGTGTGATTTCTGTCATGTGGAAACCGATGTATACCTCGTCTGTGGGTGAACTCCTCGCGCCCGCCTCCGAACAATCACAGGAGAGCACACCGAACTCTCCGGTGTCCGCGTTTCGACACGCGACCTATAGATATTATTGAAAATCCAACATTACGGAAAATCTTATAAATAAGCAATTTCAACTACCTACAGAGAGTAAAGTGTGAAGTTTTCATCTCATTTGCCAAGCCAATTTGATTTTTTTTTAATGTTTTTGTAGGCACAACTGGATCCAAATTTGAAAGTTACCAAGAAAATATTAAAAAATTACAGTAGCTTAATACAAGCTCATAGACGGAACGAATCAAATGTATCGGATGTTTAAGATAATGTTTTTGAACTATTTTTTTTAACATAGTGAAAATTTTCAAGCGCGTGGTTCGTTCGAAGTGTGGTGTGATTAGTTGGAAAAGCAAAGAGAAACCGTCCATGTTTGCCACATGAACCTAACTAGTGGGACCAAATTATCAAAACTGCTGTCAAGTTGACTAAATCGCATCATTTGTGTTCTTTGAAACAATGTACCCAATAAGGTATGTTTTCCTAGAAAAATCCTTGAGTTAAAGTTTTTTTAGACCGTAGCTCTAGTTGTGTTTTGAAAATTTTGTTGTTATATATGCACAGCTAAAATAATCAGACTTATATTTGCTCTCTGTAGAAACATGTCCTTCAGCGGTTTGAACGGTGATATATCATCATCTTTTGTGAATCTCGAGGCCCTCCAATACTTGTATGTTCTAAGATGTCCTGTATATACTTTGTCCTTTGTTTGTAGTTTTTAGAGATAGATATGGTATATAAGAATATACTAATGTTATTCACATATTGCTCACTTTTAGGGATCTATCAAACAACAACTTGACGGGCACCATCCTAGATACCTTATTGCAGTTACCTTCGTTGAAACTTTTGTAAGTCCAACAATTGTTGTCTAATTGTGCTTTTCCATGGCATAGCTTTGACTCATGCACGTAGTATTTTCTTTCTTTAGAGATTTGTCAGGCAATCAGCTGAGCGGATCAATTCCCTCTGGATTTGTCAAAAGAATTCAAGATGGCTCCCTAATTCTAAGGTCATCCTTTATTTTAGATTTTTTCAAACAAAGGATTACTATTTGAAATTGAAGAGAAAGGTCATTGAAATAAATCCGTTTACTGGTACACTATATATTTTAGCAATATAACTTGCATGATAATTGATCAAGTTTAGTGAGCATTTTGTTTAATCTTTTCGTTTCTGTTAGATATGACAATAACCCAAACCTTTGCACCAACAACCATTCTTGCCATCCTTCTAAAATGAAGAGCAAGCTCGCCATCTATGTTGCTGTCCCTATAGTTATCATTGTGATGTTAGTATCTCTGGCACTAACAATCTCATGCTTGCTGAGACGAAAATATCGAGGTGTGTATTTTGGCATGAGCCTATCTGATATGTTTCCCCATCCGTGAACACTACTATTGTTAGTTATTATTCCATTCTTCATATACAACAGGAGCAATGTACAAATCTGTAAATCCACTAGATGAAACATCAAATGATGTGGATGTTAGGTTGATCTCGTATCGATCGAGCCCAACGGCTCGTCGATCCCCTTGACCGAGCGCCCTGATCGGGGGCGCCCAACCTCCTCATGGTTGGTGGGCCCCTGTCGCCAGCGCATATAAAGAGGTGGGGGGCCGGACGCACACGGTACGAGGTTCACCGTGCGCCGCAGCTCCCCACCGATACACCCCTACCGATCTAGGGTTGCGCTAGGCCGACGGGAAGCACTGCCACCACCACTCACCCACCGCACTAGCCCACTCACCTCACCGTCACCATCACCACCACCACCATGGCCACCAGCTTGAGCTCGACCCCAACCGGAGGCGAAGGTAGACACGTTGATCTCTCTCTCTCTCTCTCTCCCTCTCGGTCTCTCTCTCTCTCACATCCGATACACAGAAGGGAAGAAACCCTAAAGGCATTACTATAATTGATCTAGAACTAGATGCATCGGTTTTAACATTGGTATCAGAGCCGTTTCTAAGTCTAGATCTGTTCGGTAAAAGAGAATAAAATCGAAAAGAAAATACCACCCGAAGAGAAACCCTCCCACAGAAACCCCGATGCAAAAGGGGCAAAGAAAACCTACCGGATCTCGCCGGAAAAGGAGCGCCGCCATTCTGGCCGCGCCAGTTCCTCTCGACCCAGATGCGCATCGGCAAGCCGAGGCATCTGGGAGAAGAACACACTCCTTCGGGAGCAAAGAACCCTAACCCTAGATCGGATCGGAAACCGAATCCAAAGAGAAAATCTAAGGGAAAAGGCCAAAAGAGAAAAGGGAGACGGCATACTGCCGGATCTCCACCTACCGGTCGTCGCCGGCAAAGTGGCACCGCCACTGCACCGCTTGACGATGGTGCGCTCACCTGCGGGTGGACGCACGCGTCGACAAGGGGCCAGAGGGGTGCCGGTCTCGACTCCGTTGCCGCGCGGGCGCGCTCACTCTCTGGTAGGAGGAGGCAGCAGGTGGCGGCGCCGCTCGCTCACTTGTTTTTCTCTGCGGGCTACGGCGGAGCGAGAACAGAGGAAGACGCGGGGGAGGAACAGAATGGGGGCTAGGGTTCGCGCGGGGGCCGTTCCCCTCGGTTTTGTTCGACCGAGATCGCCGCGCGGCCGTTCGATGCCATCCGACGGCCAGGGGCAAACCCTAGCTCGGCCACGGGCTTACGGGCCGAAAGTGCTGAGGCCGTGGGCCGTTGGTGCTGGCTGCGCACCGCGCACGCGCGGCGCGTAGACAGATGGGCCGTGGGCCGAAAGATAAGAACCGTGGTATGGGCCGCGCGTTTTAATTAGAGTTTTTTTCTCTGTTTTTTATTTTTTAGAAGCATGTTTAGTTGTTTTTTGTCTGTTTTTAGGCAAATTTCATCTAGTTTTTCCTATTCAAAAATTATCCAACGAAATTCTTGTTTAGGAAACAGAAAAGTAAAAGAATTGCTTCTGAAAAGGTATAAAAGATGGAATTTTATTCATAGTTTCCGCTGCAAATGTGCTCTTTTAAATTCAAAAGTTAATAGAATTAAAAGTGATAATTAAAAGAGCATGTTAAAGAAATTGGTGTAATAATTGTAATTATGTTATTTTTATAACCAATGTTATTAATGACATAATTATGATTTATTATTGTTTTGTCATATGCATTTATTTCTATTTCTGTCCAACGGTGATATAGTTTTAATTGCATAAACAGTTGCATGTTATAGTTTTGACCAACGTTGGATTATTTCATGCAATTGTTGTAAGGTTCTCACCTCATCGTGATTATTTTAGGAGGGTACCTCTTGATGAGCTGCCTCAAAGATATCCCTACCCTCCGAGGTGACAACTACTCCGAGTGGAGAAAGAAAGTTGATCTGGCATTTGTATGTGCCGAGGTGAACTGGGTTGTGGAAACCCCACAGCCAGTCACATGCCAAAAGAGCCTGAAAGATAGGCAAAAGATTCTGATGATGATTGGGAGAAAAATAAGAGGGACTATGCTCCTCTGGAGATGTCTTATTCCCTCAGGAAGCAAAAGTGGCTTTCCGCCAACAAGAAGTGCATGGCCTTCTTAAAGAACACAATTGAGAATGCTATTGTGGGCTCAATTGCAGAGTGTGCTTCCGTTTGGGAGTTCCTTGAAAAAGTAAAGAAGCAGTTCACTGGTTCTTCAAAGATTTATGCTACCTAGTTGTTGAAGTAGCTGGTGACAGAAAAATATACAGGAGGTGGACATGGCATAAGGGAGCATATCCTAAGGATGAGTAACATGGAAGCTAAGCTTAAGCCCATGGATGATGATCTAGAGCTCAAGCCTGCTCTTCTTGTCCACCTTGTCATGGCTTCACTGCCAAAGGAGTTCGACACCTTCGTTGTCAACTACAACATGTCCCCTGAAAAGTGGGACATAGAAAAGACGATTGCCATGTGTGTCCAAGAAGAGGACAGACTTAAAGCTTCACATGGTGGTTCTATCAACTATGTGAAGGACAACAAGAAGAGGAACTACAACCAAAGTCACAGTGGTTCCCCTTCAAAGCCACATGGTAAAGCTCCCTCTCATTATCAGGGTCAGCAAAAGTCCTTCCCAGTGGACAAAGACACATGCCTCCACTGCAAGAAGACTGGGCACTACAAGAAGGATTGCCCCGCTTTCCTAAAGTCCATAATGGCAAAGAATGGGGTTCCATTCGACGAGGACTACGCAAAGAAACGAAGGATGCATTGAAGTTGCAAATGGAGTGCAAGCAGACGTGGAAGCTGTCGGTGACATCTCCTTGGAGTTAGCTGATGGTTTCACGATTTTGCTTAGAGACGTCTTATTTGTACCTTCATTACAAAGAAATTTAATTAGTGTTTCACGTTTGGATAAAGAACAGTATGAATGTTATTTTGGACATGGCAAGTGTGCCATATGGTGTAATAATATTCATGTGGGGGTTGCTTTCCTTCACAATGAGCTTTATTTATTATCCTTGCGTGAAAAAGTTTGTTCAGTGAATAAAGTGAATGAAATTGTTCCTGCGTCGAATAAAGAACAAAAGAAAAGAAAAAGAACTCATGACTCGTCGAAATTATGGCACCGTCGTTTGGGACATATTTCGAGGGGGAGGATAGAAAGACTAGTTAAAAATGAAATTCTTCCTCCGTTAGAGTTCTCAGACATAGAGCAGTGCATCGATTGCATAAAAGGAAAATTTGTAAAAAGGGTGCAAACCGAAGCACATCAACACTTGAAATTATTCACACTGATATTTGTGGACCATTTCTAGTGAAAAGTGTGGATGGTTATGATTCGTTCATAACATTCACAGATGATTACTCCCGATATGGTTATATTTATCCAATCAAAGAAAAATCAGAGGCATTGGATAAATTTAAAATATTCAAAGCTGAAGTTGAAAATCAGCATGATAAAAGAATAAAGATAGTAAGATCTGACCGTGGGGGGAGTACTACGGTCGGCACACTCCATATGGACAAGTCCCTGGACCTTTTGCGAGGTTTTTGCAGGAGACTGGAATAGTCGCTCAGTATACAATGCCGGGCGATCCTCAGCAAAATGGAGTAGCTGAAAGGCGCAACCGTACCCTTATGGATATGGTGCGCAGTATGATGAGTTACTCCACATTGCCATTGGGATTATGGATGGAGGCGCTTAAAACCGCCGTTCATATTCTCAACAGAGTGCCAAGTAAGTCGGTGCCCAAAACACCGTATGAACTATGGACAGGAAGGGTGCCCTCTCTTCAACACCTCAGGGTGTGGGGGTGCCCAGCTGAGGCAAAGTTGTTTAATCCAAATATTGCAAAGTTAGATCCCAAAACAGTCAGTTGCCACTTCATTGGCTATCCCGAAAAGTCAAAAGGTTTTCGTTTCTACTGCCCAGACAGATACACAAAGTTTGTAGAAACGAGACATGCAGTCTTTTTAGAAGACGAACTGATGAGGGGGAGCATGGTAGCCCGAAAAATTGATCTTGAGGAGAAGAGGGTGCATGCACCTAATCCGATCATTCAGGAGCCATTTTTCTCGCTACCTATTGTGCCTGCATCAACAATCCCTGAGATTGCGGTGCAAGCACCTGTTGTAACTCCACCCGTGACCACAATGGGCGAAGATCCGGAGCCTGCTCGCCAGGAACGGACTGAACCCATTGTTGAGCATGAAAGGGAGCTGCAGCAGCCAACGGTGGAGAATCCACCAGAGACAGAAAACCTTGGAAGGTTTAAAAGAATTAGAAAGCCAGCTATTTCTAGTGATTATGTATATAATACAGAGATAGCTCATATGGAAGGTGATCCCACCTCATATGAAGAAGCCATGAGAAGTCCTCACTCATCGAAGTGGCAGGAGGCTATGGAAGATGAGATGAGGTCAATGAGTTCCAACGATGTTTGGGACTTAGAAAAGATTCCTAAAGGAGCCAAAACAGTAGGCTGTAAATGGGTCTATAAAACAAAGTATGACTCCAATGGGAATGTAGAAAAGTATAAAGCACGTCTTGTGGCAAAAGGATTTACACAAAGAGAAGGAATAGATTATAATGAGACATTTTCTCCAGTCTCATGTAAGGATTCCTTCAGAATCATAATGGCACTAGTTGCACATTTTGATTTAGAGCTACATCAGATGGATGTAAAGACGGCATTTCTAAACGGAGATTTAGAAGAAATTGTCTACATGAAACAACCCAAGGGTTTTATCATGGAAGGCGAGGAAGATATGGGATGCCGTCTAAAGAAATCCATTTATGGGTTAAAGCAAGCCTCTAGACAGTGGTATCTGAAGTTTAATGAGACAATTAAAAGATTTGGATTTAAAGAGAATGTTGAGGACAACTGTGTTTATGCAAAGTTTAAAAGTGGGAAATATATTTTCCTAATCCTATATGTGGATGATATACTGCTTGCTGCAGTGATGTTAGTCTACTAATAGAGACAAAAAAGGTTCTTGTCCTCAAATTTTGATATGAAAGATCTTGGTGAAGCATCATATGTTTTGGGCATAGAAATTCACCGAGATAGAAAGAATGGAGTGTTAGGACTATCGCAGAAGGCATATTTAGAAAAGGTTCTAAAGAAATATAATATGCATGCGAGTAATGCCACACCTGCTCCTATAGTCAAGGGCGACAGTTTTGGGAAATTTCAGTGTCCCAAAAACCAATATGAGATCGATCAAATGAAAGCAGTACCATATGCTTTGGCTATTGGAAGCTTACAGTATGCACAAGTGTGCACTCGCCCTGACTTAGCATTTGTTACCGGGGTACTGGGTAGATGGCAAAGAAAGCATTGCGTTATGCGCAAGGCACAAAGGACCTCATGCTAACATACAAAAGATCTGATTCCCTAGAGATAAGAGGGTATTCAGACGCAGACTTTGCGGGCGATAAAGATGATAGAAAATCCACGTCTGGATACATTTTTACTCTCGCATGGGGAGCTATTTCGTGGAGAAGCTCCAAACAGTCAATAGTTGCATCATCGATGATGTATGCAGAATTTATAGCATGTTATGAGGTCACGGGGCAGGCGATATGGTTAAAGAAATTTATACCCGATTTGAAAGTGGTAGATTGTATTCACAAACCACTAAAGATGTACTGTGAAAACCAGCCCGCAGTATTTTACACTCACAACAACAAGTCGAGTAATGCAACAAAGCCAATAGAAATAAAGTATTATGTTGTGAAGGATAAAATCCAGGATCACACTATAAGTCTCGAGCATATAAGGACAAAGGATATGCTTGCGGATCCGCTAACGAAAGGCTTACCACCCAATGTGTTCAAGGAACACTTAGCCAGCATGGGATTAAGGTAGAGCCTATGATTCCTAGATCATAAGAGGCCCAAAAGTAAAAGAATTTGTTTCAAAACAAAGAGGTATATTGTAACTGTCTGATTCTATCAGCAATTGAGCTGAGACGATGAAACATGCTCTATGTATCGACTTGTGATGAAACGAGCAAAGTAAAAGTTAAAAGAAAAGTCGAGATCAAGGGGGAGAATGTTAGGTTGATCTCGTATCGATCGAGCCCAACGGCTCGTCGATCCCCTTGACCGAGCGCCCTGATCGGGGGCGCCCAACCTCCTCATGGTTGGTGGGCCCCTGTCGCCAGCGCATATAAAGAGGTGGGGGGCCGGACGCACACGGTACGAGGTTCACCGTGCGCCGCAGCTCCCCACCGATACACCCCTACCGATCTAGGGTTGCGCTAGGCCGACGGGAAGCACTGCCGCCACCACTCACCCACCGCACTAGCCCACTCACCTCACCGTCACCACCACCACCATGGCCACCAGCTCGAGCTCGACCCCGACTGGAGGCGAAGGTAGACACGCTGATCTCTCTCTCTCTCCCTCTCGATCTCTCTCTCTCTCTCTCGCATCCGATACACAGAAGGGAAAAAACCCTAAAGGAATTACTGTAATTGATCTAGAACTAGATGCATCGGTTGTAACAGTGGATAGTTCACTTGGACTTGACACTCGTCGATTCACATACATCGAACTCGAGAAGATTACAAACAACCTCCAACAAGTGCTAGGCAAGGGAGGGTTCGGTCATGTCTATGGAGGCAACCTGGATGATGGCACTCAAGTGGCGGTGAAGATACGGTCACAATTTTCCAATCAAGGTGGCAAGGAATTCCTAGCAGAGGTAGAGTTTATTCAAATGTACTTGTATTTCATGTCTTCTCTTAATTTTCACTTCTTTTTTCATGTCCTCATACTACGTTCTAATCTTGTGTATCGATTATGTTTAACTACTTTCTCTACCTAACTCTTATTGATAAGTCATGTCCCAACCACTTGTTCAGGTTAGTATATTAACCTTGATTCATCACAAGAATCTCGTATCCATGATCGGTTACTGTGAGGATGGGGAGCACATGGCACTAGTATATGAGTTCATGTCTGAGGGAACCCTGGAAGAGCACATCGCAGGTAAGTAAGTTGTTTAACAACATGCATTTAATGACTTCAATGTGATTGGGACTTTGCATCTCGAGAACTTCAAACTAACTCATTTGAATAGCGTATTGGTCTCAAATTCACTATACCGATTAATATGTAGGAAGAAACCACAATGGAGTATGCTTACGCTGGAAACAAAGACTCCGAATAGCAGTTCAATCTGCTCAAGGTACACACTTTGACTGGATGAAGAGTAAGATGGTGTTGTACTAAATGCTCTTTTCATAATATTGAGCATCGGTGTGCAGGACTGGAATACCTACACAAGGGGTGCAATCCACCTTTGATTCACATGGATGTGAAGGCCACTAATATTCTTTTGAACTCGAGGCTGGAGGCAAAGATTGCCGATTTTGGATTGACCAAGGCATTCAATAGTGAAAACAAAACCCATGTGTCCACGAACACAGTCGCCGGTACACCTGGTTACATCGATCCAGAGTACGTCCCCAAAATCCTTTTATAGCATAATAACTACGCGCTCTGAGTATTAGGTTGAGTCAAGATGTTGGTGCAGGTTTCAGGCAATAGGGCGGCCGACGACCAAGAGTGACGTCTACAGCTTTGGCATCGTGTTGCTAGTGCTAGTCACGGGAAAGCCACCCACCCTAAGTAACTCTCACAACATCTCTATCACTGAATGGGTGCAACAACGGCTGGTACAGGGAAACATCGAGGGTGTGGTGGATGTGCGCATGCACGGTGACCATGACATCAACAGTTTGTGGAAGGTTGCTGACATCGCGCTCAAGTGCACCGCAAAGGCGTCGGCACATCGTCCCACCATGACCGACGTCGTGGAGCAGCTACAGGAGTAAACTAGAAGAGGACCGCGATGCCCGCGACACCAGTGACAGATTCTACACAGGCCTCAAGAGTGAACTTCAGATTTGGTGCTGACTCTACTAACCGGTCCATCAACACGAGCGAGAGCAGCACTACATTCGAGACGGAGCATAATTTTGGGAGGATGCCAACAATGGACACCGGTCCTGCTGCCCGATGAAACATGTCAGGCATGAGTAAACGCTAATGTTATTTATGTCGCGCTTTTCGTGAGAAATCTCTCTGGTGATAGACTTACTAATGTTTGCATGCAGCAGGCCCACAGTCAGCCACCCACCGCCCTCTCTCTCCTCCTTTTCTCCTCTCCCTCCTCTCTCCTCTCTCCTCCCACTTTCTTCCACCTACCGCGCAGCCGCCACATCGCGCCTGCTTGCCCGCGCTTGCCGCCGTCCCATCCGCCGCCGCTCGCGCCGCCGCAGCTGCCTCCGATCCACGAGCTCCGCCATCGCGGAGAGGGCGAGGGGTAGGGCGAGGGCGCGACGGGCATGCCGCTCTAGCTCGCGCCACGCCCCTCCAGCTCGCGCCGCGCCCGTCTCTTGAGCTCCCGACAGTAAGGACGTAGGGGAGCAGAACGAGGCGAAGGCGGTCGCGGTCGGGGATGCCCGCCCGCTTCCTCCTTGGCAGCGGGAGTGGGAGGCGGAGCTCTTCCTCTGTCGGGCGCGACGCGAACGGTCGTGCCGTCGCCCGGGGCTGGGCTCGGTCGGGCACGGAGGATGCCAGGCGGACCACGGCCTGCGCAGATGTGCTCGAGCTCGCGCCCGGCTCGTCACGGACGAAGACGACTACGACGGCGACGCCTGCTGCATCTTCATCCGCGGTGAGGATGCGAAGCGGCACGAGCTTGCCCCGCCCCTCCTCGCGCCACCGATCGTCGGCTCGTCGCCGTCTTCGCGCCACCGCCCGCCACGCGTCCTCTGCTACTCCCTGGGTTGGGGTATGACTGGGAATCATCCGAACCCCAGAGCTAAAAGCTAAAATTCCCCCCCCCCCCCCCCCCCCCCCCCCCCATCCGGCGGAAAAAAAGTCTCCTGGGGGCGCAACGGCTGGAGTTGCTCTTACCCTTACGGCTGACATGCGCTTTACTAGGCATAAAGTTATCATCACTATTCTCGATGACATCGATGATAATTTTATATTGACACGGCACTGGCTTGCATGTTCTCCGGTTACCAATGGGGTAGTATAATATTAGCACGCCACTTGTAGTGGTGCCATTACTCACCACTAATGTGTTTCCAGTGTTTTTTCTTCTTTATCCTAACTAATCCCACATGGTTGCTCTGACTCAATTCCGTCGTTGTCACTGCTCTCCCGGTGTCTGGTGTCGACTTCTTCGTGCCGCCACCCTAACTACGCGGGGCCATGAGAAGGAAGTGTACGAACGGAATCAACAAGAGAGGCAAGTTCGATTCTCCTTCTTTATGGATTGAAAGTTATATTTCGTGGCTATGAAGCAAGCACCTAAATCATCATGTCGATCTTGAATTAAAGGTGTAGTTTTCTTGGCGAATCAAATTGCATATTCGCAGTGAAAAATCTATTGCATTCCATTTCACACACATTGTCATCTGAATAAAAGAGGTAACAATCCTAAATGATGAAGCACCGTCTCAACCGAGAACCTTTTCATCATCATTTATTCATATTTAATACCAAAAATATAGACAACTCACTCTTACTACTCAGTGTCATTCAGGATATTTTCAAAAACATGGTTTTTTTTGATAAAGGGAATTTCATTTCAATGTATCAAAGATACAATGTATGCCTATACCCGGCCTCTGCATAACAAGATGCACACAGCCAAAGAACACAAAAAGGAATATACATGTGAAGCACACAGGCGCAAAACAATAATCAAAACGCCTATGACTACGGAGGGCCTAAACGAAGATCCCTAGGCCACCCATGTCGGATAAAAATATCCCTCGCCGTGAGCTCCAGTCGTGCAGACGCCACCATAAAAAGGCCTCGATTTTCCACACGTTGTAATGTGGACCACGAACGGAGCAAACCTGTGCACCGGTAAAGTACCTGCAAGAGAGATGTATTTTTATCATTAAAAACCTTGTCATTTCTACATAGCCACAGCGACCATAAAACGGCTAACGCTCCCACTCTAATAATCGTTCTTTCCTTACTATCCACCCCATGCAGCCAATTGCCAAAAATATTTGCAACCGAACGAGGTGGATATAAGTTAGAACCTATCTGAATGGCTGACCATATAGAACGTGCAACTTTACATTGGAAGAATAAGTGTTTGATAGTCTCATCATGTGTACAAAACACACACTTAGTACTTCCATTCCAGTTACGCTTGACCAGGTTGTCTTTGGTGAGGATAACCCCTTTACGAAGGTACCACGCAAAAATCTTTAATTTCAGTGGAATCTTCATACACCAATTTTTTTTGTTGTTGTCAACTGGCACGTCAGAATGTAACAATGCTCTATACATTGAATCCACGGAGAACATACCATTCCCAGTTAGATTCCAACGAAACTTGTCAGACCCTTGTGATAACTGGACTGAAGCCAGTCGCCCCAACAAGGCATTCCACAACACAAGACGTAGTCCATAGAGAGTGTGTCTGAACGACATATTAGGAGGTGAAGTTTGCATAACCGAAGCTAGCGTATCGCTCTTATGTCGGACAATATCGTATAGAGTCGGATATTGTTCTCAGAGAGTGGTATTGTCTAACCATTTATCCTCCCAGAAGCGAATTTCCGTTCCATCCTTAATATCAAAAGTCCCATAACGAAAGAAAGATTTCTTCGTCGCCATGAGACCAGCCCAAAAGTGAGAGTCTCCAGGTTTCCAATATACCTGAGACAAAGCTTTTGAGCCGACATACTTTCTTCTGAGAAGTGTTTGCCATACACCATCCTCAGTCAGCAGCTTAAACAGCCACTTACCAAGAAGAGCAGTATTCTTCACCTGGAGGTCATTAATTCCCAACCCTCCTTGGTCTTTTGGACGGCAAACAACCTCCCATTTAGCCAGTCTATACTTCTTCTTCTCACTATCCCCTTGCCAAAAGAATCTTGAACGGAAATAATCCAGTTTCCTCGAGACTCCTTTTGGTAGTTGAAAGAAGGAAATCATATACAGTACCATATTACTTAATACTGAATTTATGAGAACCAATCTTCCACCTTGGGATAGTAGTTTACCTCTCCAACTACTCAGCCTAGCCTGCAGACGTTCTTCGACCTGCTTCCATTCAGCTTTGGTCAATCTCCTATAATGTATTGGAATACCCAAATACCTGATAGGAAATTGCCCCTGTGCACAACCAAAGAGTTCGGCATATTGCACAGCCGCTTCCTGGGCATCGCCGAAGCAAAACAACTCACTTTTATGGAAATTAATCTTAAGACCCGATAATTGCTCGAACGCTGAAAGAATTAATTTCAGGTTCGTAGCTTTTTCAAGATCATGATCCATAAAGAGAATCGTATCATCTGCATATTGAAGGATAGATAAACCACCATCGACTAGATGTGGAATCACCCCTTCAAAAAGACCATCAGTTTTGGCATGCTCGATCATGATCGCCAACATATCAACCACTATATTAAATAGTATAGGCGATAATGGGTCACCTTGTCTCAAGCCTTTCTTTGTCTGGAAATACCGGCCAGTCTCATTATTGACTTTGACTGCCACACTACCTCCAGAAACAAATTGCCGTACCCAAACACACCACTCCTCCGAGAACCCTTTCATCCTCAGCGTCTGCTAGATGAAAGGCCATTTGACCTTGTCATATGCTTTCTCAAAGTCGATTTTGAGAATGACTCCATTGAGCTTTTTCCGATGTAACTCATGAACCGTTTCATGTAATATTGCCACCCCATCCAAAATATTCCTTCCTTGCATGAAGGCTGTTTGGGTTGGCCTTACCACATGATCTGCCACCGAATTAAGTCTCAACGTTGCGGTCTTTGTATTTTGAAACTCACATTAAGAAGACAGATTGGTCGATATTGTTGAATCCTTTCTTCCTCATTAATTTTAGGTAACAAAATAATCTCCCCGAAGTTAAGGCGAAACAATTCCAAATTACCCGCATGCAAGAAACCGAAAAGTTCCAACAGGTCCGACTTGATGGTTTCCCAGAAATGTTGATAAAATTCAGCTGGAAAGCCATCCGGACCTGGTGCCTTATTGTGTTCCATTGAGAAAACCGCCTTCTTAACCTCTTCCTTCGTGAAAGGCGAAGTTAAAAAAGCGTTCTCCTCATCAGATACTTGGGGAATATCCGCTGTTCGAGACTCGTCCAGGGAAAAGCTCCTTACGTCCGGCTCCCCAAACAGTGTCTTATAATACTGGGTAATGTATGATTTCAGTTCATCCTGCCCCTCGATCACACCCTCATCCCGATGTAAGGAGTTGAAAGGACACGTATGTCGCCTAGAGGGGGGGTGAATAGGCGATTTAAAATTATTACGGTTAAGGCTTGAATAAATACGGAATAAAACTAACGTTTAATTTATCAAGCCAAAACCTAAACAAGCTAGGTTCACCTATGTGCACCAACAACTTATGCTAAGCAATATGATCAACTAGGTGATAGCAAGATATATGACTTTAAGCTTAATGTCTATCACAAAGTAAATAGCATAAGTAAGAAGCTCGGGATAGAAATACCGAGGCACTTGGAGACGATGATTTTATCCCGAAGTTCACTTCCCAATGGAAGCTAGTCTCCGTTGGAGCGGCGCGGTGTTCACCAATGTGAAACACCGAGTAGCTTTGATATGGCACACCGTATCTCCGTTGTGTCTTACCACCAATGTGGCGAGGCACTTGTCACTATGTTGCCGTTGAGGTTGACAACTAGAACCTTTACAAGGGTGAAGCTCACTCCACAAGTTGGAGGGTCTTCACCAAATGCACCGAGCCACCAAGACTCGATGCCCAAGGCCGAGGCACACACCACAACTTAATTGATGGCTCTCGGCAATGTCTTCGTAGCTACCGAAGCTCCGAAGCTAACAAGGTTGAGCCACACTCCACAATTGGAGGCTCCCAACTAATCCCGTAGGCCACCAAGACTCCGAGAAATCAAACCGTCTAGGGTACCAACATGCCCTAGAGGAACAAGCTCTAGGTAACCAAAGTACCCAAGAGTAACAAGCTTCTCAACTTCACTTTCCACGAATCACCGTGGAGAACTCAAACCGATGCAACTAATGCAATGGCAAGAACACACTAAGTGGTCAAGTTCTTCCAACCCGAATCCAACCAAAGCAACTAATGCTTGGGAGGGATTAGAGAGGAAGAACAAAGGAGAAACACCAAGAAACTCCAAAGATCTAGATCCAAAGTGTTCTCCTCACTTAGAGGAGAAATCAATTGGTGGAAACACGGATCTAAATCTCCTCTCTCTTTTCTCTCAAAAAGTAGCAACAACTATCGGAGAGATTGAGAGAGAGCCAAGCTTGAGAAGGTCAACAATGGAGGGAGAAAATAGCTCAAGAGGTTGGCAAAAGGTTGGGTTTATTTTGGGGAAGAAACCCCTTAAATAGGAGGCTCCAAAAGGAGCCGTTGGAAAAAGAAAGAAGGTGAAAACATCACAGCCATCGGGCTGGCCGGCCTGGCAGCTGGCCCAGGCCGGCAGGGGAGCCGGGGTACCACCCGGGTGGGCTGGCCTGGGAGCCGGTCCAGGCCGGCAGCAAGGCCGGGGGCGACAGGAGGGAGCATGGCACCCGGGTGGGCCGGCCAGGGAGCCGGCCCAGGCCGGAGGTGAGGCCGGCGGCCCACCCGAGCAGTCCGGCCTGTGGCCCGGACGAGGCCGGCAGGGAGGCCGGGGGGTCGCCCGAACGGGCCGGCCGGGGAGCCGGCCCAGGCCGGTGGTGAGGCCGGCAGCCCTCCCCCTTTTTTCTTTTTCCATTTAATATTCTGTCCAGAAAAACTTCCGATACCGAAAATGCAATATCTTCCACATACAAACTCCGTTTTCGGTAAACTTGGACTCGTTGGAATCGTCACAACGAGCACAACAAGATTATGCAGAGAAACATCATTGTTCAATAAGATATGGTCAAACCAAATGATGAGAGGTAAAACCTTTCTATTAAAACCGGAAGACCATATCTTTTGCAGATGAAGTCCGAATGACATGAAACCAACTTTGTTGGAAAGAGGACGACAAATGCTACCCTATATCATGTGAGAATATTGAAACCAAGCAAGGGAGATTTTGCTAATAAATGGAAGAGTGAAACCTTCCGCATAGATGGACCGACAAAATCTCCGACACCGAAAACTCAATAGGGAACACATATGAGAACCGTTTTCGGTGACCTTGGGCTTGTCATGACAAGCACGACAAGCACCAATACCACACCACGATAAGAGCCAAATAGGAACCAATAAAGATGATGCCAAGGATGCAAAGGTTTGAGCTCTCTACGACCGATACGCTAAAGCTCACTTGAGAGCCCCTCTTGATAGTACGGTTACCTATCCTAAAACCCGGTCTCCCAACTACACCGCGAGACCGGTAAAATAGAAACCCTATCAAGATCATACCTTTGCCTTGCGCATTCCACTTGAGCTAGATGATGACGATCTTGATCTACTCTCAAGTGGATCACCTTTCTTGATTTTGTTCCGCTTGGTGAAGACACGCATATTGCTCCCCCATACACCAAGATGGGAGAGACACTCTTCGACATATCTTCACATGGCCTAATCTTGCATGTTGATCAACTTGCACTTAGCCTTGATCAACATATAGTCTTCTTCTTTTAGCCTTGACTCCAACATATGAAGTCCAAGCATTCCTTATGGACCAACACTGCAAATATAACTCAAGGCACACATTAGTCCATAGGGATTGTCATTAATTACCAAAACAACACATGGGGGCAACCATGCCCTTTCAATCTCCCCCATTTTGGTAATTGATGACAATCCCTTTTGAGAGGGTTTATATAATGAATTAAGCAACCTTGCAAGACAAGGATGCATGAGCATGAGAGGCAAATGCTTAAGAACCAAACTAAAGCATAAAACCAATTCCCTTAAACCCTCTAAAACTTCTCCCCCATTGGCATCGATTGCCGAAATGGGAAGAAAAATTTTAGATGGCCAATATAATATGAGTTCCTCCACAGGTATGCATTCCTCAAGATATGAGTGAAATTAAATGCACATATCCATTGATGAATAATAGAGGAAATCAAACTATATTGAGGATCCAAAGATTGCAAAGGATGAAATCATTCTAAACATCTCCACAGAGGAGAAAAGCAATCAAGAAGATCCTAAATGAGAGTTCTAAATAAAAATAGAGAAGCTCCCCAATGTTCATACACTATTGAGGAGTGAACAAATATGGAATCCTCACTCCCCCAAAATCATCTAGAACACTCACCAAGTGCAAGGGTTAAAAGAAATAAAGCAAAACAAAGCACTTGCACCAAAGATGTGGTTGAGCCATAAGGAGATACCAATTAAAAGAAATTATCAATAAAGGCCCAACCAAGAGTATGTGTGTGTGACAAGACAAATAATTTGATAAGACACATAGTCTTAACCAAATAGAGGTAAGTTATATATCTAGTATTGACACACATAACTTACAAAGAAGATTTTTCAAAAAGAATGTGTTCACAAGCTCAAGGATACTAATTGGAAACTAAAACCAATTGAAAAATCCAAGAGCTAGTGAGAACATTTAGGCAACAAAATCAACATACTCACCGTGATGAGCAAGAAGAGAAGAATCTTCAATGGAATGTGAGTGCGCAAGGTGCGAATAGAAATAAGAGAAGCACTCACGAGACAAACTTGGAGCCACCAAAGACTTATAGATAAAAGACAAGGTGGCTCGAAAGAAAGTAGGATACCGAATAAAAGGTGACCTCTCTCATATGTATAGGTTTCTAAGTAGACAATGATATTCATCGACAAAGAAACTTGCACATATAAAATGGTCGAAGAAAGGAGACTATGGTAACCAAAAGGAAGTCATGGATATACAAAACGAGATTATTGCTTAAAAGCATAGCACATAGCTCAACTTTATCTCATTGTATATAAATGAACTTCAAACACATCAAATGCATCACACATATCACTAAGGGAATAAGAGATAGTGGAAATGCTTTGAGATAGGCAACAAGTATCACAAGGAAATAATTCCAATTGTAGGAAGGTTTTTGCAATTTCATCACAAATATCACCAAGATATACCAAGTGAAGGAAATAAGCCAAAACCACAACAATTGCACATTTAAAGTTTTCATGCCAAAGGGGGGCAACCTACACAAGGTTGAATACAAGAAAAATATGCATGGGATAGATACTTGTTACCGAGATGCATTGGTGATGACGAAGATGATCTTTTGTTAGTCATCATAGCTTGACTCCTAAAATCACATGGTGAGACCACCTTCCTTATGAATGAGGCAAGCATCCAACGCTTCTCAATTGTACCTAAAACATAATTCAAGTACAATATGGTTCCCAAACTCATTGGGTTCCATAGTAGTTAGATACACTACAATACATAGGAAACACTCCACATAAATATGTGCATATGGATATGAAGTTGAATTTCATGCACATCTTAGCCGATTTAGGATTTGGTGGAGTATCCCCTATATATTGGATCAAGAAAGACTAGCATGCCATAAAATAAATATACTAGTAAATATGCATGCATGGACTTACAAGAACCAAATGAGATACAATTTGGACAAAACACCAAGTAAACCAAGAAGCGAGCACACCAAAGTGTGACACAAAAAGGTTGTCCAAATTATATCAAAATCCAAATCAACACATGATTGAGGAAACAAACAAATCAACATATGAATGATTCCAAAACACATCAACACATGAAGTGTGATATCAATAGGAATCAAATCAAACAACACATGAGAGATAAGACACCAATTTGAAAAATAAGATACCAACTAGGAGACAAGATACCAAGAAGAGGATAATACTTGACCGGAATCAAGTAAAGTAAAATAAAGTAGTAAGGTATCAAAATTCTCACAATAAATATCAATTGAAACAAATATCTATGGAGGAGATATTAAATTCCAATTAATACCAATTGAAGGTACCTAGGCAAGGCCAATGAGCATATAGGATGAAAGAAAGAGACATGCTCAAAGGGTTTTCTCATTCTATAGGATAAACATAAAACAAGAGATGAGAATGCAAGACTCCCAAGAGAGAGCAAGGTTACACTAAATAAACCAAACACCCTCTACACTTTTCATGATGGCACAAAGCATCAAGAGAAAAGATTTGTCTTCCATAAACACATATGATAGAAATCAAATGCCAATTGAAAGGATCAAATATTGATAGATAGGATAGTGTTCTAAATAAAAGGAATGCTCCCCCAAGATTCATGCATTATTTTGATATTTGCATTTGAATACAAAATGCACGCACAAGGGATCATTACTCTTCATATTTTATTTACAACACTAAACACTACCAATTTGAGGATTAGGATCCTTAGCAAGAGGCAAGGAAAGCAATGGGAGTCAAAATGAATATTTTGGCAAGAGATGGGACAAATAAAAACCAATGCCAATGTAAGGATAATCGAAAATATTCTACCACAAACACAAATATGGATTGTCCAAGGACAATGACCATTTGGAATTATTTTCCCGGTGATAGAGGTATCCAAGAATATCCTCACAAGATAAAACATGTGGCAAAAGATAAGCAATAAAACACCATATTTAAATAAGGTTTGTTGGTAGTTCCAACTATTCAAACCAACCAGCAAGGCCATGGTTAGAATAGTATGGAACAAATGGTTTCTCAACTAATGTATGGAGATGCACATTAGAGAAAAACCACACCAAGCAAACACACATGAACAAGACCCAAAAGATAGCTAGAGAGCAAATTGGAACTTGTTTGAGCTAATATGCCACATAGAAATAAGATAATTGAAAATATCAAATCTAAGTGGCAAAACCTCAACTGTTCACATTTTATGGGATTGTAATATGCAGATAGCTTATTACTCCCCCATAATGTGATAATTCTTTTTATCTAGGCAAGAGGCAAATAAAATCAAATAGAGATAATTAATAGACATTATAGAATTTGAATTTCTCATGAGCATGACACACCACATAGTTACTAGATAATATTGATATATCAATACTAGGTGGTGTTACTCATATACACACATTTTTAGGTTAGTGAAGTGCACAAAGCATATCACTCCCCCAAAATGGGGTAGTCCATTAATTTCTCAAACGATCCTATTGAAATCAACACAAGATCCAATAAGGACTCAACACCAAGTTTACACATATATGGAGCGCACATTAACATACACAAACTTGATTGCTCAAGGTAAGTAATAAGCGCAACATATACAAGCACATGCTAGGAACAAAACTAACACATGCTAGGGGGGGCAAGCAACTTTCAATGTATATATAATTTAAATATAAGTTACCGCAAGAAGGAGCATTGGATATGAGGTATGACAACATAATCCAAATGACTTGACTTGTGGAAATAATAATCACAAAGATCCCTTAATTCTTCAAGGATAGCCAAGTCTCCAATGTCCTCCATCACAACCTATTGATCAAGTTTGAGCTTGTTGGTCCCCAACCAAGTTGGGTCCTAAGAGGTTAGTCACAATAGGCTTGGCAACCCAAATGGTTCTTTTCTTGACACCACTTTGAGTCCCCACATATTTGGCAAACACATTGCCAACCCTATCCTTCCTAAGAGAATAAACATCATCAACTATTATGGGGTTGGATAGAGTACCATTGGTGCATGAAGAAGCCAAGTGACCCTTCTCACGGCATAAGTAGCAATATCGACTCTTTTCTTTCTTCTTAATAGGCTCCTCAACTTGAGGAGCAATGACTTGAGTCTTCTTAGGAGGTGACCTTTGTTCAACCCGAGGTTGAGCAAGAGATTGAACAAAGGGCCGCTTCCCTAATTGCTTCTCACTAAGAGGCTTCTTCTTCATTGGGCAATCCCTAACATGATGCCCTTCAACCTTGCACTTGAAGCATACAATCTTGGCCGAGTGATTGACTTGTTCTTGGCCCTTCTTATTGCTACTCTTGGACTTGTTCTTGATATTGGAGTTGAATCCAAGTCCACTCTTGTCATTGGGGGATTTTTGCACACTCAACATGTTGTCAAGTGTGGCCTTCCCTTTATGACGTTTCTCCACATCTTTCTTCAAAGAAGTGGCTTGTGCCTTGTGCTTTTTAGTCTTCCCTACAAGGTTAGTAGCTACACAAGTACTAGTGGAAGTTGAAGCTTCATTGTTAGAGCAACTAGGCACAAAATGTAATTCAACATATGATTTAGCATTAGTGTGAGATGAAGAATTACAAGGACTAGCACATGGCATTTTAGCATTTTTATTAGAAGTTGTGCCATTGTCCACATGAGGCTCACTAGGTATTACCTTGATAGCATTAGCCTCATGAGCTAACTTTAGCTTATCATGAGATACGAGAAGATCTTCATGAGAGCTCGAGAGCTTCTCATGGCTTTCTTCCAATATATCATATTTGCTAGTTAGCAATTTAAGTTGAGCCCTTAGCTCAACATTCTCCTTTAAAATGGATGCTTCACAAGAGATAGAGTTAGTAGCACAAGCATCAACATTAATAGCAATGGGAGAACAAGTAGGAAGCTCTTTTAGTAATTGAGCTTGGAGTTGATCATGAGACTTAGTGAGATGTGCAAGAGAATCTTCCAAGGACTTGGCATCCTTTTCAAATTTCACATTAGCCTCAAGGAGTCTAACAATTTCAACAACAAGCTCATCATTTTTAATTTTAAAATCATTAGCCACCTTGAGAGCTCTATCATGGGTTTCATTTACTTTAGATAACTCTAGAGTAAATGTCTCCTCAAGAGATTTCTTGGTGGTTTGGATTTCTTAAAGAGCTTGCTCAAGATCCGCAATCGTGTTTGCATAATCACGTTCA
The DNA here is from genome assembly GCA_012064385.1 of Puccinellia tenuiflora. Classification (NCBI taxonomy): domain Eukaryota; kingdom Viridiplantae; phylum Streptophyta; class Magnoliopsida; order Poales; family Poaceae; genus Puccinellia; species Puccinellia tenuiflora. The sequence goes on along the minus strand of QRDG01001470.1, from coordinate 585,822 downwards.
CGGCGAAGGCTTTCATTTTCACGAGCTTCCAAATTTTCAATAGTAAGCCCTCGCTCAACAAAGGTGCTCATGATTTCATGTAGGTTCTCACAAGCATTTTCATTCTTTGAAAGAGCATTAAGAACCATTAGACCTTTCTTATTAAAGTAAGCATCATCTTCTTCATTATCATCATTATTGTCATGATCTTCACTACTTGACGATTTAGAAGATATGCAAGGACTATCAACACAAGCATGTGAAACATTTATAGTTCTAGATGTGTTTAAGTCCAAAGATAAATCATTGAAATAAGATAGAGATGAAATATCATCTATAGGAAGCTCACTATCATCATTGCGAAATTTATCCCTACTCACCATTGCATTGTTTTGCGGCTTGCCACATGTAGGTGAGGTAGAAGAAGTTGAGAACTCATTACGCCCGGAGATGGAGGGAGAACAATCATTCTCACTATCAATAGACACACCATAATTGTCTTGAAGCTTGGTCCATAGCTCATGAGCACTCCGATAAGGAGTGATCGACACGGCAACTGCATTTCTTAAAGACATGAAAACAACTTTAGAAGCTTGAGCATCTAGATAAGAATTTTCCTCATCCTCCAAAGATAATCTTTTCGGATCCTTTGGAGGAGGAAAACCCATATCTAAGATTTTCTCTATAGATGGATCAATGTCCCTAAAGTAATTTAGCATGCGATTTCTCCAATCATTATAATTAGTGCCATCGAATGTTAAAGAGGCATTGTGCACTAAACCACTAGACGACATCTTTACTCTCTAGGCTGTGAAGCCCTATAAAGAGAGAACCTGCTCTGATACCAATTGAAAGGACACGGATGTCGCCTAGAGGGGGGGTGAATAGGCGATTTAAAATTATTACGGTTAAGGCTTGAATAAATGCGGAATAAAACTAACGTTTAATTTATCAAGCCAAAACCTAAACAAGCTAGGTTCACCTATGTGCACCAACAACTTATGCTAAGCAATATGATCAACTAGGTGATAGCAAGATATATGACTTTAAGCTTAATGTCTATCACAAAGTAAATAGCATAAGTAAGAAGCTCGGGATAGAAATACCGAGGCACTTGGAGACGATGATTTTATCCCGAAGTTCACTTCCCAATGGAAGCTAGTCTCCGTTGGAGCGGCGCGGTGTTCACCAATGTGAAACACCGAGTAGCCTTGATATGGCACACCGTATCTCCGTTGTGTCTTACCACCAATGTGGCGAGGCACTTGTCACTATGTTGCCGTTGAGGTTGACAACTAGAACCTTTACAAGGGTGAAGCTCACTCCACAAGTTGGAGGGTCTTCACCAAATGCACCGAGCCACCAAGACTCGATGCCCAAGGCCGAGGCACACACCACAACTTAATTGATGGCTCTCGGCAATGTCTTCGTAGCTACCGAAGCTCCGAAGCTAACAAGGTTGAGCCACACTCCACAATTGGAGGATCCCAACAAATCCCGTAGGCCACCAAGACTCCGAGAAATCAACAACCGTCTAGGGTACCAACGTGCCCTAGAGGAACAAGCTCTAGGGAACCAAAGTACCCAAGAGTAACAAGCTTCTCAACTTCACTTTCCACGAATCACCGTGGAGAACTCAAACCGATGCAACTAATGCAATGGCAAGAACACACTAAGTGGTCAAGTTCTTCCAACCCGAATCCAACCAAAGCAACTAATGCTTGGGAGGGATTAGAGAGGAAGAACAAAGGAGAAACACCAAGAAACTCCAAAGATCTCGATCCAAAGTGTTCTCCTCACTTAGAGGAGAAATCAATTGGTGGAAACACGGATCTAAATCTCCTCTCTCTTTTCTCTCAAAAAGTAGCAACAACTATCGGAGAGATTGAGAGAAAGCCAAGCTTGAGAAGGTCAACAATGGAGGGAGAAAATAGCTCAAGAGGTTGGCAAAAGGTTGGGTTTATTTTGGGGAAGAAACCCCTTAAATAGGAGGCTCCAAAAGGAGCCGTTGGAAAAAGAAAAAAGGTGAAAACATCACAGCCATCGGGCTGGCCGGCCTGGCAGCCGGCCCAGGCTGGCAGCAAGGCCGGGGGCGACAGGAGGGAGCGGGGCACCCGGGTGGGCCGGCCAGGGAGCCGGCCCAGGCCGGAGGTGAGGCCGGCGGCCCACCCGAGCAGTCCGGCCTGTGGCCCGGACGAGGCCGGCAGGGAGGCCGGGGGGTCGCCCGAACGGGCCGGCCGGGGAGCCGGCCCAGGCCGGTGGTGAGGCCGGCAGCCCTCCCCCCTTTTTTCTTTTTCCATTTAATATTCTGTCCAGAAAAACTTCCGATACCGAAAACGCAATATCTTCCACATACGAACTCCGTTTTCGGTAAACTTGGACTCGTTGGAATCGTCACAACGAGCACAACAAGATTATGCAGAGAAACATCATTGTTCAATAAGATATGGTCAAACCAAATGATGAGAGGTAAAACCTTTCTATTAAAACCGGAAGACCATATCTTTTGCAGATGAAGTCCGAATGACATGAAACCAACTTTGTTGGAAAGAGGACGACAAATGCTACCCTATATCATGTGAGAATATTGAAACCAAGCAAGGGAGATTTTGCTAATAAATGTAAGAGTGAAACCTTCCGCATAGATGGACCGACAAAATCTCCGACACCGAAAACTCAATAGGGAACACATATGAGAACCGTTTTCGGTGACCTTGGGCTTGTCATGACAAGCACGACAAGCACCAATACCACACCATGATAAGAGCCAAATAGGAACTAATAAAGATGATGCCAAGGATGCAAAGGTTTGAGCTCTCTACGACCGATACGCTAAAGCTCACTTGAGAGCCCCTCTTGATAGTACGGTTACCTATCCTAAAACCCGGTCTCCCAACTACACCGCGAGACCGGTAAAATAGAAACCCTATCAAGATCATACCTTTGCCTTGCGCATTCCACTTGAGCTAGATGATGACGATCTTGATCTACTCTCAAGTGGATCACCTTTCTTGATTTTGTTCCGCTTGGTGAAGACACGCATATTGCTCCCCCATACACCAAGATGGGAGAGACACTCTTCGACATATCTTCACATGGCCTAATCTTGTATGTTGATCAACTTGCACTTAGCCTTGATTAACATATAGTCTTCTTCTTTTAGCCTTGACTCCAACATATGAAGTCCAAGCATTTCTTATGGACCAACACTGCAAATATAACTCAAGGCACACATTAGTCCATAGGGATTGTCATTAATTACCAAAACAACACATGGGGGCAACCATGCCCTTTCAGGAGTGAATAAGTTTCTTCCTGTGTCTACCATTTGCAACACTATGGAAGTATCTTCTATTTGAGTCTCCTTCAAGGATAAATTGGGCTTTTGATCGCTGGTACCATTTGATTTCCTCTTCACGCAATAGCCTAGCTATCTGTGCATTTGACTGATTCTTAAGATCAATCTCTTGCGTAGATAATGGACGTACAGCTGCGAAACCATCGAGTTCATCAATAATGGCGGATAAACGAATCTTCTCCTTTTTTTAGCATACCAGTCACATGACGCGCCCATCCTCGGAGGAAAGTACGCAAATTGCGCATTTTGTTATTCCATCGTTGGATAGGTGTACGGCCTTGTACTGGTTTAGCCCAAGCCCCATTTATCAAATCATCGAACCCCTCACGCAGAAACCATCCTAATTCAAATTTAAATTGATGGTGCGTTTGATGTTTTAGGGTCCCTGTTGACAAAAGAATCGGGGCATGATCTGACAACGACTCTATTCTTTCCAGCGCGCGTACTGATACCAAAGGATATTTTGACTCCCATTCTGTATCCATAAGCACGCGGTCTAGTTTTTCATAGTTCGGCTCCGGTAAACTATTCGCCCAAGTGAATTGTCTACCAGTCATATGCACCTCCCTTAGATCCAAACTGTCAATAACAGCATTGAAAAGGAAGGGCCAATGGTTGTCGAACCGGCCTCTGCTTTTCTCGTGTGGAAATCTGAGCATGTTAAAGTCTCCACCTATTAAAATAGGATAAGGATTATCTCTAGCCAGATTAACCAACTCGCATAAGAAAGCAGCCTTAAATTCGTCTTGGGCAGCACCATACACGGCTACCAAACTCCATATAAAGTTGTCGGTTTTATTCCGTATGTGAACTTTTAAATGGAAGTCACCACCGGATCTCCCAACCACTTCCATGGAATCTGATTTAACACCAAGTAGGATGCCCCCAGACCTGCCATGTGGTGGACGAGAGTGCCAAGTAAAATCCAAACCCCCGGATAACCGATTTAGGACATTACTTGAGAAATCTCGTCTACCCGACACGGAGATAGCCAAAAAGTCCAAGTCATGATCCCTCACATATTGGGCAATATGTAAATGTTTAGCCAAGTCACCAAGACCTCTGCTATTCATTAATATGCCATTCATCGGGAACACTTCTTAGATTTTTTAGAACCCTTAGATCTACGACAAGATGCCTGTAAGTCCAAGACGGACTCAAGTCTCGACTCATCCAAGCTCACCTCCGTAACCTCCCCTACTAGATAAGACAAAAGCTGACCATCTTCAAAAACAGGTTTAACACGTCAATTTCTTACATTTGTAGATTCCGTTACTTCCTCTAATAACAACAAAATTCATAAATGATACTTGTTGAGTTCCATCATGAGAATTAACTGTGGACAAAAGAGTTAGAGGCAATTCATTGTACAAATATTCTCTTCACCTCAAATTTGGACTAGTATACACGGTTGGAACTCTCCCCGGATGCTCCAGCTCAAACGCAGTGCTGATCTAGCTCAATCCATGGACGTATCAGTGCCACACTGGCCATTGTTGCTTGGCGTGCTACAGTTTTCAGCTGTGTAATACCTTGCATTAGAGTCGACGCGCGCAACCTCGAGCTCAAGGCACTCCTTGAGCAGCGCTACAACATCGGTCATCGTGGGTCGCTGCTCCGGCGTTTGGGAGGTGCAGTTGAGCGCTGTGTCTGTAAATTTCCACACACTGTTGACATCGTGATTGCCGCATATGCGTGCATCCACAATGCTCTCGATGTTACCACAGACGAGGCGCCGCCGCACCCACATGACAATGCCTATCGGCTCAGGGTCATAAATGATGTTTCGTTGTCCTGTGACTATCTCTAGTAGCACTATGCCATAGCTAAACACATCACTCTTATTGGTGAGCCGGAGTGTAGCTTGGTACCTAGAAAAGCATGAAAGACATTAGCAGGTCTATTGTCAAACTGTACACAACATTCATGCAGGTTGAGTTCGTAAGGACATCTTCATTTCAAACAAATTTTGCAGTTAATATGCAGAAAATTCACATAAAACAACTTGGTCCCATGGATCAAGATTTGCGCATCATAGATGTAACTAAATTGCTAAATTGTATGTGAATTTTAAAATTAAGAGACCAGGTTCTCAATTTTAATCAACCCAGTATAGGTGTTAGTTATATTACTTTGCACACAGCAAAAGTATATCACTTCCGACATGGCATTAATAATCCCAGGGATATTTTTTTGGAGCATAATCAACACGAGTTAGAGCAATGTACTCACTCAGGGGCAATGTAACCAAGGGTGCCAACCGCCCTGGCTGTGCACACATGGGTATCATTGTCGCTATTGAAAGCCTTGAGTAAGCCAAAATCGGCGATCTTCGCCACCAAGTTTGCATTCAACAGGATGTTAGACGTCTTCACATCCCTGTGAATCAGGGGCGGGCTGCACCCCTTGTGTAGATACTCAAGCCCTGCATGCATCGACATCATACATCCTCAACCACATGGCCTTCTCGATCTGCGATTCTTTATGCATGTAACAACAACATGAACAAAAAAAAATTTAAAAGCTAACCTTGTGCAGATTCCAACGATATACGGAGTCGTTGTGTCCAGGTTAAACATCTCGTATTGTTTTCTCTCCCTGCAAAAGGTCAACAGATCGTATTCCTCACAAAAAGGTACACATATGGATAGCATGCTCTCTCTCTCTCTCTCTCTCTCTCTCTCTCTCTCTCTCTCTCTCTCTCTCTCTCTCTCTCTCTTTTCAGCTGGTTCCCACTTCTACGTATATAAAATAAATATTCAGGAAGCTTGCAATTGATTATTTCAGTAATTTGCATACCACTAAGATGTTCACGTAGGGTTCCTTCAGACATGTACTCGTACACAAGAGCCATGTACTCCTTGTCCTTGCAGTAGCCAATCAAAGAGACAAGATTCTTATGGTGGATCTTAGCCAAGGTCTGAGCCTGTACTAACCCAACAAGATATGTGCATCAGCAAACTGAATACAGAACATGCTCGGCATCAGCTACATTTCAGGAGATCTCACCTCTGCAAGAAATTCTGGTACACCTTGATCTGAAGATTCAGACCGCAGTTTGACAGCCACTTGGGTGCCATCCTCCAAGAAGCCATCGTACACACTCCCGAAACCTCCCCGGCCAATCTCTCGCTGGAAACCGCTCGTCACGACCACCAGTTCGTTGTATGTGAACCGGCGATTCTTTACTTGCAATGAAGTGTGATTATCATTCCGCGGAGTCAAGTTTTTGCATGTTGTTCCTTTATAAACCAATCACCCAAACTCGTGTTACTTATCACTTCATACTTGCATTCGTGAGTGCAAAGTTTTGTTTGGGCATGGTCTCTCACCTTGCCTTCTCCGCATGCAAATGAGAAGGGCTAACAGAAGGACAATCACCACAACTGCAACTATGGGAGCAATAACATAGACAACAACCATAGAGCTTTTCTTCTCTTTTGGAGTCTGACAGGAGTTGTCGTTGCTGCAGAGGTTTGGATTGTTACCATATCTAACAAAAGAAAAGATAAAGTTGAGTAAATTATATTGATCAATTAAGATTGTATACCAATATAATTAAAGAAATCCGACTCTAGGAAAGGCGGATGTTTATCATGTACTAGCCTAAGTGTTAGAAAGCCATCTTGTGTTCTTTTGAGAAGCCCGGAAGGAATTGATCCACTAAGCTGATTCCCTGTCAAATCTCTGAAAACGAATAAAATAGTTTCTGACGTCAACTAAGTTATATGTGTATTGGGGAATGGATCCAAAAAAATACCTCACAAAATACTTACAGCAGCGTGAGCAACGACAATTGTGATAGGGTGTCAGGAATCGTGCCCGTCAGATTATTGCGTGACAAATCCCTGCAAATCAGTGAAGTGTCGGACTACAGAAAAGCTCAGTTTTCGTAAAAACAACATTCAGTTATGAAGAATGGCTCATAATGTCTAACTTACAAGTATTGTAAACCTTTCAGATTGGCAAAAGAAGGTGACAAGTTGCCACTGAGACCACTGGATGATAGATTCCTGCAACATATATACAACAATAAATACTTCTAATTACCACTACTACTATTTTTTGCATGAAAAGAAAAATCATAAACATGTTACCCACAAGCTTGTAACACTTGCTGGGCTTGAAACAGCGTAGCTGCAGCCCAATCCGTTCCATGCGAACTTCTTGGGCACGCATGGATCTCCCATCCAATTCTTCTTCAGATGATACTTTTCTTTCACGGCATTCATAGCCGAAACTGTTTGCATCTCACCCCAAAAATTCTATCAGCCAAGAGCCCCCGGATATATTTGCTTCATTTATCATATTCATGAGCGGTCGCTTACCGTCTGAAGGGGCTGTGGTTATGCCGGCGGTGCGCAAGACGGAGAAGACCTCGAGGGCGTTGAGGATGGGTGGAAGCGTGGAGTTGGCGGTGGCGTTGAGAGAGACGTTGTACTGGTGGAACTCGTTGCTCGGGTCGGTGTTGTAGGCGGCGTTGGTGTAGAGGTACTGCGGAGTGAAACCCCGTGGATCCCAGAACTGGCCATTCACTGTGATGTAGAACTGCCGCACGGAGTTGTCGGGGAGTAGCTGTAGCTCCGAGAGGTGCAAGATGCATATGTACCTGCATATACAATTTTATTCAGAACGGCAAATTATTGATGACTCATCCATCCGATCGGTGAGCTGCTAGTTTCTTTTTTTGTTTTTAGAAGAAATAACAATGTTGGTCAACATATGTTAAGGCCTTAATAAATAGGGAAAATGAACTTTGAACTTCCCAATTGTGCCGCAATGTAGTTTCATCTAGATCCTCGACTATCGGGAGATAACAAAGGGATCCTATTCCTTATTCCTGATACGATCATCACTACGGGAAACTGTCTCTACGCCGACGGCTAAAAGCCGTCAGCGTAGCTAGAAAGGCCGTCGGCACAGCCTACGCCGACGGCTGCCCTCGACGTAATACGGTTTCGGCGTAGAAACTTTTGCCGTTGGCATATGGAAAGCCGTCGGCGTAGCCGTCGAAGTAGGCCAGGTGGGTCCCACAGGAGCTCTAACGGCCAAACTTCGCCGTCATCTTTCTACGCCGACGCAATGCCCTCAGCATAAAGGGGACACGTGGTTGTGCCTGGGGAGCCCGTGGCGTAGCACTACGCCGACGGCAATGTCCTCAGCGTAAAGTGGACACGCGGCAGCGCCTGGCGTCCACCTACGCCGACGAGCCCTCGGCATAACGTGGACACGTGGCAGCGTCTGGGGATCCCTGGGTGTAGCTCTACGCCGACGGCTTTGCCGTCGACATAGGAGACGACGTAAGCCCTGGCGTCAGACTATGATATATGTAGGTTAATTAATATTTAAATAGTACCATATTTCCATCTTAGTAATCGAGCTGCACTATTGAACCCCAAATCCACAAGCAAGAACGATACGGATGAAAAACAAATGTTTGGTGTATATCATATTATCCTATGATGAGAAATTACGGATGAACTATCAATATTTTTAAATTCTCATCCCTTGCACCGGTTTTTGTTTACTCCAAATCAGTTTTGGACGAGGTGGTGCTACATGTCAATTAGATCACCAAATTGATTGTGGCGTACATAAGGGTGGATGGTGACCGGCTATTCTTCAGTGTAGACTCTTATCATGTTAAGCATACGAAGTGACACATGTTCTAGCTAGATCGTGTAACGTGTACATCTGAGTTTATTTGACATAATGCCTGGAATTGCATCCGAAACACTCTCGGTCTCTATGTTATGTGATCAATAAAGAGTCCTGTACTCTCAAAAAAAAAGTACCATCACAAAATCCCTTCCTAGAAAGACCATCACCTATCCTTTTACAGAAGAAAAAAAAGGAGAGGAAAATATGTTTAATTCTTAGGATAGGCCACGCAAAAATCGGATTGAGTCACAATCTCTTCTCCAAATCAGAGCAAAGTTTTCTAAACATATATTTCTTTTAATTAATACAGCTTGCTATTTCCTAAGTGGAAAAGTATTACTAGTATTTCCATGTAGATTATCCTATCTTAACAATGAGTTTCTTCCGCAGCAAAAAAAAAAAGAGTTTCTCAAAGAAATGGTAAATTCTTTATCAGGCGGCTATGAATGTTGACAGACTTTTTTTTCTAAAGGGCATTTCCCTTGCCTCTTCATCCATGGATTCCGGCAGAAATCTTTATTGCCAAAACGAGGTGTGTGTGAAGAGAGTGTACCCTGGGGATGGATCGTTGACGTTGGGTTGGGCAGCCCAGGAGAACTCGATGGGGCTTGTGGCGTTGACCGGCGTGATGGCAGTCTGCATCACGGCGGACGGCGCCTCGAAACTGTCGGCGCCCATGTTCTGTACCTTCTTCGTCGTCGAGATCTCCGACCACTCCGTCGGCCTGCTCATCGGCGTCCATATACGGTCGTGCGGATCGTCGGGAAACCTGACGATCACGCCGTCCGTCCGGCCAAAGTTGGCTCTGGCGACGAGGACAAGTCCCTGCGTCGCGTTGGCCATCGGGTAGAGCCCATTCTTAAAGGGCCTCAGGCTCAGGGCGGAGATGAACGGCGTCCCGGAGCCAGTATTCACGAGGCACATCTCCGCGGAGCCGCCGGCGACGACAGTTATGATCTCGTAGATCTCCGGCGTGTTGGCGTCGGAGATGTTGACGGTCGTCCAGTAATTGACGCCGACGTGGAGGTCGAAGACGGGCGGCCTGTTGAGGCCGTCGTAGTTTCCGTACATGAACGTGGCCCGGACGAGGTACTTGAGCCCGGCCACGAGGGACCGGAGCGTGTAGCAGTTCCGGGCGCCGGCGGCGAAGCTGCGCACGTTGTGCCAGCTCTTGCCCATGGACGGCGTGATGTACTCGTTCGACATGTTGTGGTTGGTGCCGGCGTCGATGAAGCCGGCGTCCGAGGTGAAGCGCAGCTTGGTGGCGCTGTCCACGTATCCCGGGGAGTTCTCCGGCAGGCCGCAGTCGATGCTTATGAAACCTATATGTGTGGCAGCACAATAAACAACTGGATAGACATTTGTGGCGCTGGTACGCCATGAAACTATATGCAGGCACGCACTACATGCTCACCTAAGTTATCGAGCTGGCCATGGACTTGAACAACATCGCCGCCGGCGAGGACGAGAAGAAGCAACAGCAGCCACCGGGCAGCCATTTCCCTTGCTCTCGGCGATGGTCCCTCCATGGCGCATGTGCCAGCTACTGAGCTAGCTAGCTGCTACACTCTACACATATATATGTGCGTATCCGTGCTCCATTAATTCAAAATCAAATGAAATGCCCAACAGTTCATGTACGTACGGAAAGGGTAATAGTATGTCCGTACTTACCCAGTTGGCCGGGATCCCGGGACAAATCACATGGGAGATAGGTTGACAATTCATGAGAGGGAGTCAACTCTTGATGGCGATACTGGCCAAATACTGTGGGTGCAGGATCGATGTGTGCACATGCATGTTTTTTTTTTTTTTGGAGATTGTGTGCACATGCATGTTAATCGCAGAGTTTAGAGCGAGTCGCGTCAAACTATTTTGAGTATCCTGCTCCTCGAAACTAGTTTTACAGAGATGCGGTCGAAGACCCCGCCGTGTTTCATTCGCATCACAGCAGTCAACTACTCCCATGGTACGAGATTGGAGTATTGGACTAATGGGGGCGTGTTTGGTTGCTTGAGACCCTCTAACAGTCTCTGGGATGTAAAAATGGGCGTGTTTGGTGCCACACAATATTTAAAGCATCTCTGAGTTAGGCCCCGGAGAAACGGCCGATTTGACCTTTTTCTACAGCCACCCTTTTCCCGTGCTTTCTCGTGTAGAGTTGGGGACGCGGCGTCGAGCTCGGAGACGGAGTGAGCTCCCACGCATACACGAAAATGCGGCGGGACATTTTTGGTCACCGGCCGCCATTTCGCTCCTCCAATTTCACCCTCTATGGGTCACCGCCGAGACTCCCGCCATCATTTCCCCCTCTTCGATCCCCCCCCCCCCCCCCCCCCCCACACACACACACACACACTCTCCCCACTGGCTTCTTCACCGAGGAGCAGTTATTCGCCGCCATCTCCTCCCGACAGCGGTGGTCGTCGGTGACAACCCTTCCCCGTCCTCATCTCCGAGATGTCGGTTTCGATGGTTGTAAGCTTGTAGCCTAGATCTGTGAGCATGTGGTAGATTTGAGTACATCTATAGGTTCTACGATATTGTTTTGCTTGTTCGCAGTGATGATGTGGGCGTGTTAGCTAGATCGATGATCTTGGTTAGTGTGTTGCTATATTGGTCATGTTACTTTGTTATGTTTTCACTATTCTACAGTTCGACATAGTGTAGTTCTTACAATGGATTGTTGACCCGCAAAAGGTTGATTTACACAGTGTAGTTCTCATCCTTGCACCACTGTTTGTCTCGTACATGACAGCATGCAGTGAAGATATTGCATGTTTAGCTTTCGATGTGGTAGATCATATGCTATATATATATATATATATTATTTATGCACCGGGGATCATACATGTTGAAAGAACAACTATGCCCGAGATGTCGCCTAGAGGGGGGGTGAATAGGCGATTAAAACTTTTTCTATTTAGGGGCTTGATAATTGCGGAATAAAACTATGTGTTTAAATTAACAAGCTAACAACCTAAAATACTAGGTTTGCCTAAGTGCACCAACAACTTATGCTAAGCAAGGCAAGCAACAAGGTGATAGCTAGAAATAGACTTCAAGCACGAAGGCTATCACAATGTAAATTGTATAAGTAAAAGCTCGGGTATAGAAATAACCGAGGCACGCGGAGACGAAGATTTATTCCCGAGTTCCTCCTTGTTAAGGGAGTACGTCTCGTTGGAGGGGTGTGAGCTCGCCACAAAAGGCCTACTCAAGATGCCACAAAGGCCTCACCCTATTCTCCGATGAACCGCACCCAAAGGTTTGGTTCACCTTCCACTATCGGAATCCTTCGGGGCGGATTCCGGAGCCCTTTACAACTTCTCTTGGGGCACACACCCACAACTCAATTGGGGGCTCCCAAACTCGTGCCGAAGCTCCACAAGCCGAAGTCTTCGCGACACCTCCAAACCGTCTAGGGTACACAATGCACCCAAGAGGCACAAAGCTCTTGGGAACACAATGCACCCAAGAGTAACAAGCTTCCAACCTTCAATCCCACGAATCACCGTGGGGAGCACAACCCGATGCAACAAATGCAAAAGGGGAAGAACACACCAAGTGGTCAAATTCTTCTCCCCAAAATCCAACCGAAGCAACTAATGCTACGGAGGGATTTAGAAGGAAGAACGGAGGAGAAACACCAAGAACTCCAAAATCTAGATCCCACAAGTTCCCCTCACATAGAGGAGATTTTGTTTGGTGGAAAGATGGATCTAGATCTCCTCTCTTGTTTCCCTAAATTTGGGCAAGAATCATCGGAGGGATTAGAGGGAATCGAGCTCTCAAAATGTTGGCAATGGAGGAGAGAGAGCAAGGGATGAGATCTACACAGAAAATGGGGAAGAAAACCCTTTTATAGGTGGCTCTAAAAAAGAGCCGTTTGGGAAGAAAACGAGGGACAAAGGGAAAAAAACTGCTGCCTAGGCGGCCCGGCCTGGGGCCGGCCAGCACGCCGGCCAGGCCGGCCTGGAAGCAGCGACCGAAGCGAAGGAGCCGGGAGCTGGCCTGGCTAACCGGCCATGGGCCGGCCCACGCGAGCGGCAGGCCGGGAGGCCACCCGAATGGTCCGGCCAGGACCCGGCCTGGGCCGGCCTCGCGGGAGCCAGCAGGCCGGCAGGCCTCCCGAACGTCCCGGCCATGGGCCGGCCTCGGCCCGGCCAGGCCGGCAGCCTCTTTTTTTTTTCAATTTTTTTTTTTAAAAACTGTTTAGAAAAATACTCCGAGATAGAATTGCAATAACTTTCGTCCACGAACTCCGTTTTCGATAAACTTGGACTCGTTGGAATCGTCACAACGAGAACAACAAGAATATGCAAAGAAACATCATAGTCCAAGAATATAATATAAATATAAATGGGGAAAGGTAAAAGCTCCCATTTGCAAACCGGAAATGCAATAACTTTCACCCATGAACCCGTTTTCGATAATCTTGGACTCGTTGGAATCGTCACAACAAGATTATGCATAGAAACATCATAGTCCAAGAAAATATTATAAAACCAAATGGAGAAAGTTAAAAACTCTTTTTCGCAAACCGAAAATGCCAGAACTTTTGCAATTGACGTCCGAATGAAATAAAACCAATTTTGTTGGAAAGAGGACGACAAATGCTACCTTTGAAAATGACAAACAAGCAATGGAGATTTTGCAAAGAAATGGAAGGGAGAAATCTTCCGCTCGGATAAACCGGCAAAATCTCCAATACCGAAACCGCAATAGAAGACGCATATGAAAACCGTTTTCGGTGAACTTGGCTTTGTCATGACAAGCACCAAGACCACACCACGATAAGAGACAAATAAGAACCAATAAAGATGATTGCATGGATGCAAAGGTTTGTGCTCTCTACGATGATACGATCACGATATTCGGTCGAGAGCCCCTCTTGATAGTACGGTTACCTATCCTATAATCCGGTCTCTCACTAAACAACATGAGACCGGTAAAATAGAAACCCTATCAAGATCATACCTTTGCCTTGCGCATTAATCCACTTGAGGTCGATGAAGATGATCTTCAACTCCTCAAGATGCACCACCTTCCTCGATCGCGCTTCGGTGAAGATTCACATGATGCTCCCCCATACACCAAGATGGGAGACGCTCTCTTCGGCACATCTTCACTTGGACTTGAGAGTTGATCAACTCGCACGAAGCCTTGATCAACACAAACTTTTCTTCTTCCCTTAAGCTTGACTCCAACAAATGGAGACAAGCAAACAAATGGACAACCTACAAATATAGCTCAATGCAAATATTAGTCCATAGAGATTGTCATTAATTACCAAAATCATGCATGGGGGCAACCATGCACTTTCAATCTCCCCCATTTTGGTAATTGATGACAATCCCTTTTAAGAGGGTTTATATAATGAATAAAGCATCCTTGCATGACAAACAAGCAAGAATGCAAAGCGCATTAAAGGCAAATGCAACAAAAGCATAAAACCCAAATTCCCTTAAACCCTCTAAACTTCTCCCCCATTGGCATCGATTGCCGAAATGGGAAGAAAAATTTAGAGAGCCAATATAATATGAGTTCCTCCATAAAGGTGATGACAATCCCTTTTAACGGAAAAATAGAGGAAATCAAATTATATTGAGGATCAAAAGATTGCAAAAAGATGAAATCATTTTAAACAACTCCACAAAGGAGAAAAGCAATCAAAAGATCCAAAGCGAGAGTTCTAGATAAAAATGAAGAAGCTCCCCAATTTTTATGCACAATTGAGAAGTGCACAAAAATAGCATCCTCGCTCCCCAAAATTATCTAGAACACGCAACAAGTGCAAGAGTGCATAATGCAAAAGCAAATCATAGCACTTGCACCAAAGATGTGGTTGAGCCATAAGAAGATACCAATTTTCAAAAATTCATCATAAGATAGGCCCAACCGAGATAAAAAGATCTTTTAAAGAAATACTCCCTCCTTTTCAGGGAATAGGGCGTATATTGTTTGGCGCTAGGATTAAGGAGACTTTGGTTCAGCAGTTGTGGACGATTTTGCCCCTGAATAATCTCTCCGCAGCCATAACTATCACGTCTTTTCCGGAGTTAACTGCCCTCGTTTCCATGATATGCCGCCTCGTTATTATGGCCCATTAAATCCGGGTGAGCTGTTGAATCTTGCATGCGCTGCACAACCAATCAACGCTACATGCACAACGATTTCCAAAGAAAGAAGATGCATGCATGACTTAATTGGCTAGTTAAATCTGCATGCACTGCAACGCACCGAGGGGCATGCTGGGCAGAATAGCACTAGAGTAGCACCCGCGCCTTATTCCCTGATGAAATTTGACAAAAAAAATTACGCCCTAAGCCTTGAAAAGGAGGGAGTATATTCACAAGCTTAGGGATACCAATTGGAAACTAAAACCAATTGAAAATGCCAAAAGCTAGTGAGATCATTTAGCAAATAAAAATCAACATGCTCACCATGGTAAGCATGAGGTAAAAGATCTTCAACAAATACATGAGTGTGTAAAGATACCAATAAACACTAAGACAAGCACTCATGAGGCAAATTTGGAGCCACCAAAGAATTATAGATGAAACACAAGGTGGCTCAAAAGGAATAGGATACCGACTAAAAGGTGACCTCTCTCATATGTATAGGTTTCTAATTAGACAAACCACAAAGATATACATCCGCAAAGAAACATATACATACGAAATGGTTCGGGAAAAGGACAACAAGGTATCCAAAAGGAAGTCATAAATATACAAATGAGATTGTTGCTTAAAAGCATAGCGCATAGCTCAAATTTATCTCATTGTATATAAATGAACTTCAAATATATCAAATGCATGTGACACATATCACTAAGGGAACAAGAGATAGTGAAGATGCTTTGATCTAGGCAACAAGTCTCACAAACAAATAATATCAATTGAAGAAAAGGTTTTTGCAAATTCATCACACATATCACAAAGATATATTAAGTGAAGGAAATAGGCCAAAACCACAACAATTGCATATAAAAGCTTTCATGCCAAGAGGGAACCTACACAAGGTTGGATACTAGAAAATTATGCATGGGATAGATACTTGTTACCGAGATGACATTGGTGATGAAGATGATGTGAGTTCGTTTGACATCAAAACTTGACTCCGACAATCACATGGTGAGAACACCTTCCTTATGAATGAGGCAAGCATCCAATGCATCTCCATTGTACCTAAAACACAATTAGAGTACAAAGTGGTTCCCAAACTCATTGGGTTCCATAGTAGTTAGATCAACTACAATATATAGGAAACACTCCACATAAATATGTGCATATAGATATGAAATTGAATTTCATGTACATCTTAGCCGATTTAGGATTTGGTGGAGTATCCCCTATATATTGGATCAAGAAAGATAAGCATGCTAAAATAATATAAATTAGTAACCGAGCATGCAAAAGCTTTCTAGAACCAAAAGAGATACAATTTGGACGAAAACACAGAGTGAACCGAAAAGGTTGTCCAAATTATATCAAAATCCAAATCAACAAATGAATTAGGAGAAATCAAATCAACCTATGATTGATTTCAAAACACATCAACACATGAAGTGTGATATCAAAAGGAATCAAATCAACACAACAAATGATCGATAAGACACCAATTGAAAATAAGATACCAATTAAAACAAAAAATATCAACTAGGAGAAAAGATACCAAGAAGAGGGTGATACTTGACCGAAATCAAGTAAAGTTAAAATAAGGAAAAAGGTATCAAGACTCCCACAAAAAATATTAATTGGAACAAATATCTATGGAGGAGATATTAAATTCCAATTAATACCAATTGAAGGTACCAACACAAGATAAAGAATCAAAT
Source organism: Puccinellia tenuiflora (assembly GCA_012064385.1). NCBI lineage: Eukaryota > Viridiplantae > Streptophyta > Magnoliopsida > Poales > Poaceae > Puccinellia > Puccinellia tenuiflora. The sequence continues at coordinate 568,984 of QRDG01001470.1, read as the reverse complement.
GCCAATTGAAAGGATAAAGGATTGATAGATAGGTTAGTGTTCTAAATAAAAAGGAATGCTCCCCCAATATTCATGCATTATTTTTGATATTTGTATTTGAATACAAAATGCATGCACAAGGGATCATTACTCTCCATATTTTATTTACAACACTAAACACTACCAATTGAAAAATAGGATCCATTCAAAAGGCTAGGAAGGCAATAGATAAAGCAAATCAACGCAAGAGCCAATGTGAAGATGGTCTACAAAATCCACCACAATTACTAGTATCACTTGTCATGTACAAGGAGTATATAGAGATATTTCTCGGTGGTATAAAGGAATGATGTACAAGACCAACTTCACCACAAACTAGCAAATGGCAAAAGATAGGAATTAAAACACCAATTTTTTAAAAGATGTTTGTTGGTAGCTTCAATTATTCGAACCAACCGGCAAAGCCATGGTTAGAATACAAGGAAACAAATGGTTTCTCACATAATATATGGAAATGCATATTAGAGAAAAACCACCCCAAACAAACACACGCAAACAAGATCCAAAAGATAACCACAAGAAAATTTGGAACTTGTTCGAGCAAACATGCCACATAGGAAATGGATAATGTACAATATCAACTCTAAGTGGCAAACCTCAAATGTTCACATTTTTATGGGATTGTAATATGCACATAGCTTATTACTCCCCCATAATGTGATAATTCATTTTATTTTTAAACAAGAGGCAAATAAAACCAACTAGAGAAATTAATGGGCATTATAGAATTTGAATTTCTCATGAATATGACATACCACATAGTAGCTAGATAATATTGAAATATCAATACTAGGTGGTGTGCCTCATGTATACACATTTTTAGGTTTGTGGTGTGCACAAAGCACATCACTCCCCCAAAATGGGATAGTCCATTAATATCTCAAAGAGCCAAATGAAATCCACACAAGATTCAATAAAGCTCAACACAAAGATTACACATACATGATACATAACTAACATACACAACCTTGAGTAACAAGACTAGTAGGATAGAAGCATATCACATACAAGCACATATTAGGAACAAGACTAACACATGCAAGGGAGCAAGCAACTTTCAATGAATATAGGAGTTAAATACAAGTTACCGCAAGGAGGAAGCATTGGTTATGAGATAGATATGTGATGATCCAATTGACTTGGCTTGATGAGATAAAACCATGAAGATCCCTTAATTCTTCAAAAGAAACCAAGTCACCAATGTCCTCCACAAACACCTATTGATCAAGTTGAAGCTTGTTGGTCCCCAACCAAGTTGGGTCCTAAGAGGTTAGTCACAATAGGTTTGGGAACCCAAATGGTGCGTTTCTTGACACCACTTTGAGCTCCCACATATTTGGCAAACACATTGCCAAATCTATCCTTCCCAAGAGAATAAACATCATTAATTATGATAGGGTTGGATGGGGTACCGTTAGTGCATGAAGAGCAAAATGACCTTTGCCACGGCAAAGGTAGCAACACCGACTCTTCTTCTTCTTAATGGGCTCCTCAACTTGAGGAGCAATAACTTGAGTCTTCTTAGGAGGTGGCCTTTGTTCAACTCGTGGTTGAGCACGAGATTGAACAAGAGGCCGCTTCCCTAGTTGCTTCTCACTAAGAGGCTTCTTCTTTTTCATTGGGCAATCACGAACATGGTGCCCTTCAACCTTGCACTTGAAGCAAGTGATCTTGGCCGGATTCTTGACTTGAACTTGGCCCTTATTCTTCTTCTCAACCTTGGACTTGTTCTTGTTGTTGGAGTTGAATCCAAGTCCACTCTTGTCATTGGGGGATTGTTGCACACTCAACATGTTGTCAAGTGCACGCTTCCCTTCATGACGCTTTTCCAAGCCTTTCTTCATAGAATTGGCTTGGGCCTTAAGCTCTCCTCTTTTCTCTACATGGTTAGTGACAACACAAGTACTAGAGGAGGTAGATGCATCATTGTTAGAGCAACAAGGCAAAGTAAGTAATTCATCACATGATGTACCAACATTCTTAGTGGATGAACTACTAGGACTAGCACATGACAATATAGCATTGTTAATTAAGGTTGTGCTAATATCCACATGAGGCTCACTTGATGTTACCTTTGTAGTGATGGCCTCATGAGCTAACTTAAGACACGCATAGGATGCTAGAAGATCATTATTGGAGCTAGATAGCTTTTTATGATTTTCTTCCAACTCCCTATACTTGCTAGTTAGCAACTCAAGTTGAGCCCTTAGCTCAACATTCTCCTTCAAAGTAGATGCTTCACAAGAATTGGAGTTAGTAGCACAAGCATCATTTACAATAGGAATAGAAGAAGATAACTTGGCAAGCTCATTATTTAATCTAGCATTTTCATTTTTCGTGACTTTATATTTAGCATGAGCATGGTCACGTTCTTTAATGATCTTAGCAATTATTTCATTATGAGACTCCTCGATAGATTCTAGTTTCTCCTCTAAAGAAGCACGAGTCTCTTGCTCTTCCTCAAGAGCATCTTCTAACGATGCTTTCTCCATAGCATCATCTCTTTCGATCTTACCCTTTTCTTCAAGGCTTGCTTCCAAGGCCTCAATAGTTTTCCCACGCTCAATAAGAGTGCTCATAATTTCAAAGAGGTTAGCTTGGGCACTTTTATTGGTAGGAAGGGCTTTAAGAATCATTAGACCTTTATTTTGAAGAAGGGCATTAATTTTTTCCATATCATCTTCTTCATCATTATTATCATTATCATTATTATCATTGTCATTACTAGAAGAAGATTTAGCCATAAGACAATGAGAGGTGGATGAAGAAGAATAATTAATTTTTGAACTACTCAAGTTCATATCTTGTTGCATAGCAAGTTGGGTTTCCTCTACATTATTATTCATGCAAGAGTTAGAGGGAACACGATCATTTTCATCATGGCAACAAGATAAAGCAAGCATATCATAAAGAGATTCATCCAAGCAAATTTTTGATGATATGCAAGGACTATCAACACTAGCATGTAAATCGTTTATAGTGCCATGAGTGTTTAGGTCCAAAGATGAAGCATTGCAACAAGATAGAGATAAATGATCATCAACAATGAGCTCACTATCCAAATTGCAAAGCCTATCACTACTCACCATCACATTAGTTTGTGGCTTACCACATTTTGGTGAAGTAGATGAAGACGAGAACTCGTCACGGCCGAAGGTGGAGGGAGAACAATCATCCTCAATAGTCATGGACTTGCCGTATTTTTCTTGAAGCTTGGTCCACAAATCATGAACGTCACGGGGAGGCATGATTGACTCAAACACGCCTACACTCACAAACTTGAAAAACTCGTTAGATGCTAGAGCATCTAGATATAAGTTTTTCTCATCCTCTAAAGTCTTACTTTCGCAATCCTTTGGAGGAGAAAAACCTATATCTAAGATACGCTCAATATTGGGGTCCAAGACCCGCAAGTGTCTAAGGATATGAGTTTTCCAAACATTAAAATTTGTGCCATTAAATCTAAACAAGGAATTGTGCACTAAATCCCTAGACGACATCTTTACTCTCTAGGCGGTAAAGCCAAACAAGAGAGACGAGGCTCTGATACCAACTGAAAGAACAACTATGCCCGAGATGTCGCCTAGAGGGGGGGTGAATAGGCGATTAAAACTTTTTCTATTTAGGGGCTTGATAATTGCGGAATAAAACTATGTGTTTAAATTAACAAGCTAACAACCTAAAATACTAGGTTTGCCTAAGTGCACCAACAACTTATGCTAAGCAAGGCAAGCAACAAGGTGATAGCTAGATATAGACTTCAAGCACGAAGGCTATCACAATGTAAAGTGCATAAGTAAAAGCTCGGGTATAGAAATAACCGAGGCACGCGGAGACGAAGATTTATTCCCGAGTTCCTCCTTGTTAAGGGAGTACGTCTCGTTGGAGGGGTGTGAGCTCGCCACAAAAGGCCTACTCAAGATGCCACAAAGGCCTCACCCTATTCTCCGATGAACCGCACCCAAAGGTTTGGTTCACCTTCCACTATCGGAATCCTTCGGGGCGGATTCCGGAGCCCTTTACAACTTCTCTTGGGGCACACACCCACAACTCAATTGGGGGCTCCCAAACTCGTGCCGAAGCTCCACAAGCCGAAGTCTTCGCGACACCTCCAAACCGTCTAGGGTACACAATGCACCCAAGAGGCACAAAGCTCTTGGGAACACAATGCACCCAAGAGTAACAAGCTTCCAACCTTCAATCCCACGAATCACCGTGGGGAGCACAACCCGATGCAACAAATGCAAAAGGGGAAGAACACACCAAGTGGTCAAATTCTTCTCCCCAAAATCCAACCGAAGCAACTAATGCTACGGAGGAATTTAGAAGGAAGAACGGAGGAGAAACACCAAGAACTCCAAAATCTAGATCCCACAAGTTCCCCTCACTTAGAGGAGATTTTGTTTGGTGGAAAGATGGATCTAGATCTCCTCTCTTGTTTCCCTAAATTTGGGCAAGAATCATCGGAGGGATTAGGAGGAATCGAGCTCTCAAAATGTTGGCAATGGGGGAGAGAGAGCTAGGGATGAGATCTACATAGAAAATGGGGAAGAAAACCCTTTTATAGGTGGCTCTAAAAAAGAGCCGTTTGGGAAGAAAACGAGGGACAAAGGGAAAAAAACTGCTGCCTAGGCGGCCCGGCCTGGGGCCGGCCAGCACGCCGGCCAGGCCGGCCTGGAAGCAGCGACCGAAGCGAAGGAGCCGGGAGCTGGCCTGGCTAACCGGTGAAAGAACAAACAATGCCCGGATGTCGCTTAGAGGGGGGGGGGGTGAATAGGCGATTAAAACTTTTTCTAATTAGGGGCTTGATAATTGCGGAATAAAACTAGGTGTTTAAATTAACAAGACAACAACCTAATATTCTAGGTTCACCTATGTGCACCAACAACTTATGCTAAGCAATTCAAGCAACAAGATGATAGCAAGATATGAACTTCAAGCACGAAGGCTATCACAATGTAAATTGCATAAGTAAAGCTCGGGTATAGAAATAACCGAGGCACGCGGATACGAGGATGTATTCCCGAGTTCCTCCTTGTTAAGGGAGTACGTCTCGTTGGAGGGGTGTGAGCTCGCCACAAGAGGCCTACTCAAGATGCCACAAAGGCCTCACCCTATTCTCCGATGAACCTCACCCAAGGGATTGGTTCACCTTCCACTATCGGAATCCTTCGGGGCGGATTCCGGAGCCCTTTACAACTTCTTCTTGGGGCACACACCCACAACTCAATTGGGGGCTCCCAAACTCGTGCCGAAGCTTCACAACTCGAAGTCTTCGCGGCACCTCCAACCGTCTAGGGTACACAATGCACCCAAGAGGCAACAATCTCTTGGGAACACAATGCACCCAAGAGTAACAAGCTTCTCAACCTTCAACTTCACGTATCACCGTGGAGAGAGCAACCCGATGCAACTAATGCAAGAGGCAAGAACACACAAAGTGATCAAGTCCTTCACTCTCAAATTCCAACCAAGCAACAAATGCTTTGGGGGGAATAAGAGAGGAAGAACAAAGGGGATGAACACAAAGTAACCCCAAATCTAGATCCACTAGGTTCCCCTCACTTAGAGGAGAATTTGAATGGTGGAATGGTAGATCTAGATCTCCTCTCTTGAATCCCTAAGTTTGGGCAAGAATCATTGGAGGGATTGAGAGGAATCAATCTCACAAGGCTAGCAACAATGGAGGAGAGAGGAAAATAAGTGAGCAAGAAGAGCAAGCAGCCCTTGGGGGAAGAAGGGGGCTATTTATAGCCTCCCCCAAAAACTAGCCGTTGGAGCAGCGCAGGGTCGGAAATTCCGGGTTAAAGGGGCCGGAACTTCTGGCCGGGGGCCGGATATTCCGGAGCTTACACCGGAATTTCCGGTGCCCCGGAAATTTCCGGAGCAAACCTCCGGTGCAAAGTTCCGGACCCCCACCCGAGAGAAAACGCGAAAATGACTTAGCCAAATTTTCCTTGGGCCGGATATTCCGGACCAAAGACCGGAAATTCCGGACCCCCGGAAATTTCCGAGGAAACTTCCGAGGCAAAATTCCGGACCCCCTCCAGAGAGAAAAGCCAAAAAGACTTAGCCAAAAAAACTCAGATGAAAATATGGGCCGGATATTCCGGTGCAACGGCCGGAACATCCGGGGGCCGGAATTTCCGGACCCAGGGCCGGAATTTCCGCCCCGGGCCGGAATTTCCGGACCCCGGGCCGGAATTTCCGCCCCTCAAAAAAACTGCAGAATGAGCAATATGAAAACGGGCATATCTTTTGCATCCGGACTCCGTTTTCGATGATCTTGGGCTCGTTGGACTCGCAACGAAAAGCTCTACAAGATCATGCAGAGAAACATCATTGTCCATCATGTGAGGAGGAGGTCACAAGGAGAGAGTTTGACCTCTCTAAAAAGGTCACGCCGGGAAAACCTCCCTTTTATGAAAACCGGAAAAGCCGTATCTTTTGCAATTGAAGTCCGAAAGAGGTAAAATCAATTTTGTTGGAAAGAGGACAACAAAAGCAACCTTTGTAAAAAACAAACAAGTAATGGAGATTTTGCAACGAGTTGGAAGATATAAATCTTCCGCACGGATGAACCGGCAAAATCTCCAATACCGAAAACACAAAAGAAGACGCAAATGCAAACCGTTTTCGGTGACCATGGCTTTGTCATGACAAGCATGACAAGCACCAAGACCACACCACGATAAGATCCAAATAAGAACCAATAAAGATGATTACATGGATGCAAAGGTTTGAGCTCTCCACGAACGATACGATCACGATACTCGGTCGAGAGCCCCTCTTGATAGTACGGCTATCTATCCTATAACCCGGTCTCTCAACTAACATCATGAGTCCGGTGAAATAAAAGCCCTAACAAGATCATACCTTTGCCTTGCGCATTAATCCACTTGAGGTCGAGGAAGACGATCTTCATCTCCTCAAGATGCACCACCTTTCTTGATTGCGCCTTGCTTGGTGAAGATTCACATGACGCTCCCCATACACCAAGATGGGAGAAGCACCTCTTCGGCATATCTTCACTTGGCCTTTGTCTTGATGACGAACACCTTGGCCTTGATCAACCAATGATCTTTTTCCCTAAACCTTGACTCCAACACATGGAGAACAAGCAAGACCTTGACTCCAACAAATGGAGACAAGCAAGCAAATGGACACCTACAAATATAGCTCAATGCAAATATTAGTCCATAGAAATTGTCATTAATTACCAAAACCATGCATGGGATCAACCATGCACTTTCAACCGGCCATGGGCCGGCCCACGCGAGCGGCAGGCCGGGAGGCCACCCGAATGGTCCGGCCAGGACCCGGCCTGGGCCGGCCTCGCGGGAGCCAGCAGGCCGGCAGGCCTCCCGAACGTCCCGGCCATGGGCCGGCCTCGGCCCGGCCAGGCCGGCAGCCTCTTTTTTTTTTCTTTTTCAATTTTTTAAAAACTGTTTAGAAAAATACTCCGAGATAGAATTGCAATAACTTTCGTCCACGAACTCCGTTTTCGATAAACTTGGACTCGTTGGAATCGTCACAACGAGAACAACAAGAATATGCAAAGAAACATCATAGTCCAAGAATATAATATAAATATAAATGGGGAAAGGTAAAAGCTCCCATTTGCAAACCGGAAATGCAATAACTTTCACCCATGAACCCGTTTTCGATAATCTTGGACTCGTTGGAATCGTCACAACAAGATTATGCATAGAAACATCATAGTCCAAGAAAATATTATAAAACCAAATGGAGAAAGTTAAAAACTCTTTTTCGCAAACCGAAAATGCCAGAACTTTTGCAATTGACGTCCGAATGAAATGAAACCAATTTTGTTGGAAAGAGGACGACAAATGCTACCTTTGAAAATGACAAACAAGCAATGGAGATTTTTCAAAGAAATGGAAGGGAGAAATCTTCCGCTCGGATAAACCGGCAAAATCTCCAATACCGAAACCGCAATAGAAGACGCATATGAAAACCGTTTTCGGTGAACTTGGCTTTGTCATGACAAGCACCAAGACCACACCACGATAAGAGACAAATAAGAACCAATAAAGATGATTGCATGGATGCAAAGGTTTGTGCTCTCTACGATGATACGATCACGATATTCGGTCGAGAGCCCCTCTTGATAGTACGGTTACCTATCCTATAATCCGGTCTCTCACTAAACAACATGAGACCGGTAAAATAGAAACCCTATCAAGATCATACCTTTGCCTTGCGCATTAATCCACTTGAGGTCGATGAAGATGATCTTCAACTCCTCAAGATGCACCACCTTCCTCGATCGCGCTTCGGTGAAGATTCATATGATGCTCCCCCATACACCAAGATGGGAGACGCTCTCTTCGGCACATCTTCACTTGGACTTGAGAGTTGATCAACTCGCACGAAGCCTTGATCAACACAAACTTTTCTTCTTCCCTTAAGCTTGACTCCAACAAATGGAGACAAGCAAACAAATGGACAACCTACAAATATAGCTCAATGCAAATATTAGTCCATAGAGATTGTCATTAATTACCAAAATCATGCATGGGGGCAACCATGCACTTTCACATGTGCATTGATGCATGGTTACAATGGTAACATGTGTAGGACACGCCTACCTCCCCGGATATGTCGGCTCCATCAGTGTTGCCTGCCAAGTCGCTTCGATACATACCGGCACCTAATAAATACCTGGCAATGCCGAGAGCTAAAGGCAACCCAATGCAATTGTCACATGTTATGTCCACCTTCGTCCTCAATGGGATGGTTGAGCTCGTCAATAGTGGTCTCGATGTTGACAAGGGAATCAAAGAGCAACACTTGAAAGAGAATGCCACCAGTGTTCTTCTTTTCTCCAGCACTAAGGTCAACACTAGTCAGGTGTAACCACCTCAGGAAGTGGAGATATAGGTGGTAGATGCTCTGCAAACTCGCACAAGTTAAAGGATTAGAATGGTGGGAGGACACAACTTCTTTTTCCATGGAGGAGGATGTGTTCTTAAAACATGTCGCGGTAAGATTCTATGGTTCCACTTGTTCAATTTATTCACCACTTCGTGTGGTCTGGGACTAACTCTACCTTCATTTCAGAAACACCCCAAGGACGCTTTTTTCATAAACATGCCACTGCAGAACTATGATCAGATGAAGATCATCTTCAACAAGACTCGTTTTCCCAAAAATCCTATTGGGTTTGAGACGCTACATCTCGCTCTAAGCCACCTTGTTGAGAACGAAGCGGAAGGTATCTGCTATCTGGCGATGACACCTGATCTGAATAAACAATGGCTTTCATCCTTCCTTCACAAGCACTACCTCTAATGAGCTGATGATGGTGTAGTCGCTGATGTGTTTCTATTAAGCCCTAACCTATATCCCCTGAATTATGTAGAAATTACTAAAACTAATGCGGGATGTGTATATTTTGCGAGGTGGTAAATACTAAACCCCTCAGATGTTGAATTGTGAGGTGTTTATCTCCACATTCTATTCGTGAAAAAAGGATGTGTATGGACTGTATAAGAAAATCATAGTTCCAAGATGACATCTCACGGTATAGTGTGGTATGGGTGTACATGTTGTAATCTGGTTTATCGAATCAATAACACGTGGCAACCTTCTCAAGAAAAAATCATTGTCCAAGTCCTCTTCCTCTCACCTCACATCTGGACCAGTAGACATTGTTGGCATTCTACCCAAACACTCCATCTCAAATGCAGCGGTGCTCTGGCTCACGTCGGTGGAAACATCAGTGTACCCACTATATCCGCTTGGATTGATACCGCTCCCCGCGGAGTAAAACCCGACATTCGCGTCACATCGGGCAACCTCGAGCTCAAGGCACTCCTGCAACTGCGCCACCACGTCAGTCATCGTGGGTCGTTGCTCCGGCGACCGAGCGGTACACTTAAGCGCGGTGTCAGCGGCTTTCCAAATGCTATTGACGTCGTGGTCGTTGCACATGCGCGCGTCCACCACGCTCTCAATGTTGCCACGTGAGAGATGCTGATGCACCCACTGAATAATGGTCTGCTCCGGGTTGTTTGAGATGGGTGTTTTGCCTGTGACTATCTCCAGTAGCACTACGCCAAAACTATACACGTCACTTTTGGTCGTCAGTTGTGATGTTGCATGGTACCTAGAAACATATTGAATGCATAGGTGAGTAAGGTCCATAGTGCAACTTGTATTCATTAAAACATCTTCAGTTGACATGAATTTCATGAGAATTTGTAGACATTAAAAAAAATCAACTTGAATCTCACAGAATCGGGATTTTACTTCATGGATGAGAGATGTACTTAAATCACAACCTGCTTGTAAGTCAGTATTCAAATAAAAGGTGTTCTGTATATTGGTCACTCTAGGAAAAAAATAAGGTACACATCATGCATGTATGTGTGAATTTTACTCGTTTCTAGACAATCATAGTATCTTCACATCGCTAATCACCAAGAAACTTATTAGAGCATTATGATCAAGAATTAAGAACAATGCACTTACTCGGGTGAAATGTAACCGTGTGTACCGATTATCCTGGCTGTGGACACGTGGGTATCATCGGCGCTATTGAAAGCCTTGAGTAAGCCAAAATCGGCGATCTTGGCCTCTAGATTTGCATTCAGAAGGATGTTGGATGTCTTAACATCCCTGTGGATAAGAGGCGGGTTGCACCCTTTGTGTAGATATTCAAGCCCTGCATCCACATCACATTTTGAATCTCCGCTTATAATGTATTGATATTGATGCAAACAAAATCTTCAGCCAAATATCTTACCTTGTGCAGATTCTAGGGCGATACGAAGTCTCTGCCTCCAGGTTAAACATCTCGAGTTGCTTCCTCTCCCTACGATGGAGAAGATGGTTCTGGTATTTTGTCGGATGGTTCTTGCTTTTACAAGTATATATTATGGTGTTAAAGCCTTGAAGCTCAATCAATGGTTTCAGTTATTTGCATACCTCTAAGATGTTCATGTAGGGCACCTTCAGACATGTACTCGTACACAAGGGCCATGTACTGCCTGTCCTTGCAGTAGCCAATCAAGGACACGAGATTCTTGTGATGGATCTTAGCCAAGATTTGAGCCTGCACTAAAAAAATATCAATTAATGCATCACAAAACTAAATCCAAAAACTTGCTTAGCTAGCATCAGTTACACTTGAGCGGATCTCTCACCTCTGCCAGAAATTCTTGTTCACCTTGTTTTGAAGATTCAGACAGCAGTTTGACAGCCACCTCGGTGCCATCCTCCAATGAGCCACTGTAGACTTTCCCGAACCCTCCTTTGCCGATCTCTCGCCGGAAGCCGTCCGTCACAGCCTCCAGCTCGGCGTACGTAAACTGGCGATTGTCGAGACACAACGAGCTGTCTTCGTTGCTGACCCGAGAGTGCGACGACGCCATCGGTGGCCCGACGCTGTCTCTTGATGTTGTTCCTTGAGAAACAAAGCAAGCTAACCAGTGTTACTCAATGACAAGAATTCATGCTTGCACTCCGGACATGTGAGTCCAAAAAGGTTGTGTGTCTCTCGACTCTCATGGTCTCTTACCCCGCCTTCTCCTTAGCATGCAAAGGAGTAGTACTGACAGAAGCACAATCACCAACAGTGCAACTATCGGAACAGCAACATAGACGGCAACCTTAGAGATTTTCTTCTTTTTCGGAGGCTGACACGAGTCGCCGTTGGTGCAGAGGTTTGGATTGTTACCATGTCTGGCAAAAGAAAGATATGTCAATCAGCATCATGGAATAAAAATTTGAAAGGAGGGGGGGGGGGGGGGGGGGGGTATGTTATCTTGTACTCCCTCCGTCCTCAAATAAGTGTACGTTTAGACATGTCTAAGTCAAACTTTATTAACTTTGACCAACTCCATAGAAAAAAGTACCAATATTTATGACACTAAATTAATATTGTTGGATTCATGTTGACATGTAGTTCAATAATATAGTAATTTGATGTCACAAATATTACTAATTTTGCATAAAGATTTAGTCAAATTTAAAAATATTTGACTTCCAAAAATGGAAAATGTACACTTATTCGCGGACGGAGGGAGTACAAACCTAAGTGTTAGAGAACCATCTTGCATTCTTGTCAGAAGCCCCGAAGGAATTGATCCACTGAGCTGATTGTCTGTCAAATCTCTGAATGAAACAAAATTTTGCTTAGTTCAAATCAAATATTCCATTAGGTCAACATGGAAAACACACACACAACGAATTTCTTACAGAAGTGTGAGCGAAGGAAACTGCGAAAAGGATTCAGGAATCGAGCCCGTCAGATTATTGCGCGACAAATCCCTGCAAGTTAGTAGAGCGATCGATAAAGAAACAAACAACTTGTGAAGACAATACAATGGCTTAACAGTCTCCTACTTACAAGTGTTGTAGACCTTTGAGAGTGCCAAAAGACGATGACAAATTGCCACTCAGACCACTGGAAGATAAATTCCTGCAACGTACATTTATGTACTACAGCAGCTCAGATAATTACATTTTCAGGTAGTAACACAGGGAAAAACATTCAGAAATCCACAACTCACAAGCCTATGATACTTGGTGGGGTGGAAACCGCATAGCTGCAACCCAATCCGTTCCAAGCGAAATTCTTGGGCACGCACGGATCTCCCATCCAGTTCTTCTTCACCTGGTACTGCCCCTGATCGCCGTGATTGCAGATACTGTAGCATTTATCAGCAGCAGCAACACAAAATCATAGATGCAAAGAGCGTAAGACACATACATATGCATCTGAACCTGAACATAATCGATTTTCTTACCGTCCTGGGCGGCGGTGGGTACGCCGGCGGTGGGCACGACGGAGAAGATCTCGACGGCGTTGAGGAGGGGCGGGAGCGTGGAGTTGGCCGTCGCGTTGAGCGACACGTTGTACTGGTGGAAGTCGTGGTGCGCGTTGCCGTTGTAGAGGACGTTGGAGTAGAGGTACTGCGGACTGAACCCGCGCCCGTACCAGAATTTGCCGTTGACGATGACGTAGAGCTGCCGCGCGGCGCCGGGCGGGAGAAGCTGCAGCTCGGAGATGTGCAGGATGCAGATGTACCCGGGCGCCGGATTCTTGGCGCTGGGCTCGGCGTCCCAGGAGAACTCGATGGGCCTCGACGCGTTGATGGGCGTCACGGCCGTCTGCATCACCGCCGACGGCGCCTCGAAGTTGTCGTTGTCGATGTTCCGCACCTTCTTCGTCGTCGTGATCTCCGACCACTCCGTCGGCTTGCTCACCGGGAACCATATCCGGTCGTGCGGGTCGTCGGGGAACCTGCACGCTTACTCCATTAGTACAAGATCGTTCTTGATCGTGACGGAAACAAGTCTATGCTTCATTTTCACCTGATGATCGTGCCGTCGGTCGGGCCGAAGTTGGCCCTGAAGAAGAGGGCAAGGCCCTGCGTGGCGTTGGCCATCGGGTAGAGCGTGTTCTTGAGCGGCCTGAGGTCGAGGCCGGAGATGAAGGGCGTGCCGGAGCCGATGTTGACGAGGCACACCTGCACCGAGTCGCCGGGGACGACGGCGATCACCTCCACCATGACCGGCGTGTCGGCGTCGGAGATGTTCACGGTCGTCCAGTAGTTGACGCCCAGGTGGAGGTCGAACACTGGCGCCCTGTTGAGGCCGTCATAGTTGCCGTACATGAACCTGGCCCGGATTAGGTACTTGAGCCCGGACACGAGGGAGCGGAGCGTGTAGCAGTTCCGCGCGCTGGCGCCGGTGCCGCCGAAGCTGCGCACGGTGTGGAAGCTCTTGCCCATGGACGGCGTGATGTACTCGGCCGACATATTGTAGCTGGTGCCGGCGTCGATGAAGCCGGCGTCCGAGGTGAAGCGCAGCTTGGTGGCGTTGTCCACGTACCCGCCGGCGCTCTCCGGCAGGCCGCAGTTGATGCTTATGAAGCCTATACGTACGTTCGCCGAAGCAATAAGCGAAATTTTCTTTGCAATGTTGTGCAGCTCACGTACTATGCAAGCATGTAGGATGTGCTCACCTAAGTTATCGACCTGTCCACGGACTGGAAGAACGCCGCCGCGATCACCGGCGAGGCCGAGAAGAAATAACAGCAGCCACCGCGCCGCCATTGCTGATCTCAGCCATGGTCCTTCCATCGCGCATGTGCTAGCAACTAGCTGCACTCTTTAACTCTGGCGGCTCATATATATCCTAGCAAAACCGTTGGTAGGACTAATCTACTCTGACAGCACATGCACTGGAGAGGCAAATCAGTTCGTAATTCGTATAAATGGTGGTGGTGGTGGCAGTAGTAGTATACTTACCCAGTTGGGGCAGAGACGACCAGCACATCACATGGGCGATTGGTTGACCTTGGATATGCAAGTGAGTCAACAGCCTCGCCGGGCGCATTGTACGGCTTGTGACCGTGGACTTCTGACTTTTCTGCGCACGACTATCGCGACGGACAGCTTGTTTAGAACTCTTTTCTTCCATCAATACAATACATGCTCATGGCTAGGGGTGTAAACGGTTAGGATAATTTTCACACCGAATCCTATTTCGAAACCGTTTTAAGCTATCCATATCCGGTTTGAAGAAATCCGACGGATAAGGATATCCGATTCCGAATTTGACACCGGATACGGTATAGGATATGGTATGAAAAATAGCCCCGAATATGGATTATCCGAAAATTAAATAGGATTATCCGATAATTTTAATCCGAATAATCCGATTTTCTACCGAAACGTCTAACCTAATAGAACATAATTAGTAGTTAGTGAGTTGTAAATTTCGTTCATTAAATAAAAACTCACTAACATAGTGATTGTTACGACTATGGAGTACAACTTTGTTAGGCTATTAGCATATTGAACTATTATTTTTTGTTGTATGGTTCGCCGATGTACTTATACGCGTACATATCCGATTAAATTTTTTCCGCCCCGAATCCGCTCCGTTTCCGCCCCCGAATCCGTGATATGATATATCCGACCCCGAATCCGCAACCGGTCATTATCCGCTCCGCTCCGAATCCGATAAAAAATATGGTATAGGATATGGTAACGACAAAATCCGATCCGATCCGTTCCGTTTACATCCCTACTCATGGCCATCCAAACTTTGCACAACAATTCATGTTCATGGATTGAGTAGAAATTATAGTACTCTATCTGTCCCAAAAAGGATGTCATTGCTTTACCTAAATTTGAATGTATGTAACTGTCTACATACATTCAAAAAGGACATCCTTTTTGGGGACAGAGGGAGTACTAGAAATTGTGTCTTGCCTTTGGCTTTGGGTCCGGTATATGGACGAATAGTTGGTTGGCAGCAACGCGGAGATGTCCGGTGCTGAGCGTGATCGTCGGACCGACGAGTCGCATGCCGTGTACAGGGACAGCGCGAAGTGTCTCTACCAGAAGTTGCACTCGTTGACGTGGACCTTGGATATACGCTCTTACCCTCTAGCGAATGGGCACGCACGAAGCTCGAATCCCTCCACTGCGAGCCCATCCCTATTTTTGTCGGCTTCGGACCCAAAGTCGTTGCCGAATCCAGTCATGGTGGAGCGGAGGGGAGGGGACTACAGTCCAGTGGCGGAGCTAGGGGGACCAGCAGGGCCTGGCCCCCCATGACATGCATATCAAGATTTTTATTACCCATATAAGCCTAATTTGGATTAGATTTGTAGACTTAATTTCTTGTTTGCCCCCCCCCCCCCCCCCCCCCTAATTAGTTATTACCATGTTTGGCCCCCTCTAATGGTGAATCCTGCCTCCGCCCCTGCTACAGTGGAGGCGGAGCGGTCGGGACAAGGTAGGGTTTGGTCTAGGTGGTGTAGGACTTAGCTATTCTGAGCCGGATCCGATGTGGCCGGTGTGTCTGGACACGTCCGGGTAAACCTAAACCCGTCCCTCGTAAGAGCATCTCCAACAGAGGCGCTAAATAAAGCGCGCGAGGAAAAAACCGCCAGTTTAGCGCGCGCGGGGCCAAAAGCAGCGCTCCAGCAGTCGCGCTATAATCACGCGCGCGGTAAAAAATGGTCCAGCACGCGCGGAATAGATGCATCGATATCGCGCGCGGTGTATTTGGTGCGTCCGCTCCAGCGCGCTGGCGACGGAAAAAGTTGCGCGCGAACCCCCAACCGCCAGATCTGAAAATTCCTAGCGCCCGCGCCGCCGCCCGCACCTCTCCCCCATCTCCTCCGGCCACCATCTCCCGCGCCGCCGCTCGAATACCAGCCGCCGGTGCCCCCCCCTCCCCCGCTTCTCCCCAGCGCGCCGCCTCTTCGGACGGTCGCGCGCGGGCCGCCGCCGCGGTGAATGTGCTCCCGCGGCCGCCGCTGCTTCGGCCACCTTTCTCCTCGCCACCGCCATCGTTTCTCCCGCGGCAGCCACTGCTTCAGCGCGCTGTCCCTCGCCTCCGCCCCTCCAGCGCGCCGGTCGGACAGCTGTTTGTAGCTCCGCGCCCGCAAGGTGTTTGACAAAACACTTGCAAGGTATGTGTATAAATTGTCTATATTTGTAGATAAATTTGATGCATGTTGTCTGTAGTTTTTATTGTTGATTTATTTTGTGTGTGTTTGATCTTGTTGGTTCTATATTTGAGTGCCAAATGTTGTTTGTGCTGGGCGCGCGAGCGCGCCTGGTGAAGTGCTACCGCGGCGCACAATAGTTTAGCGCTTCCGAAAAACTACTTCTCCTCCAGCGCACGCTAAAACGCTATTTCGGCATGGCATAGTTGTTTTAGCGCGCCGCCAGATCGCGTGCCTGTTGGAGATGCTCTAAGGGCTAGGGTTCAATGCTCTTGGCCTGTGGACAAGCTCTGCTCGTACCACCGTGAGAGAACGATTTTCTCTGAGCAAGTATCTTATGCTTGTAGACAGTGCGGCCATGCACATTAGTCTAGCTGCAGACTCTGCAAGTCGCATCACCTTCTTTTTTGTGGAAAAACAAGTTGAATAACCTTTGATTACTTAAGGTAAGGGGCGCTGCTCTGCCCTAGACATCCGGCGTTCCTGTTCTACGATTGGATAGAACAGTCACTAGGGCTTTTGTTAGCTACGGAGTATATAGCTGTCGCTAGAGCGTACATAACGACTGGACATTTGGACACAGAAGTACAGAACGACGGTTGCAGATCACAGCCATGATGGCCTTGTGAAATTCGACCTGCAATGCGGCAAAAGAGACAGAAAAACCCTTCTTGGTGCAAGCAGCAAAGTGTATCCTGCCAGCAGCACCCTACTGCAGCAGATTCTACAGGAAGAATACAAAGGTAATTCACCAGGCCAAAAATCAGCTTTATCAATAGTGATTGGCATACGGCTAGTACAGCTTTATTTTCACAGAAAACCTGGACAGCATCCGTGCATTACTCCTACACAAAGGGATATATCCATAAGGAAGCAAAACTGTGTGGCGTGGCAGAGGTTCTCAGCAGGATAGCAGTAGCTACTGTACACTGTTACAGACCATCCGCATCGCTATATCTCGCAGTTCGACGACGACGACGCAGATTGGCTAAAGGCGGTCGCCACGCTGTGGTTGGCGCCAGCAGGCAGCGGTGGCTTGTTGGCCAGCCTATCGGCCTCCGTGGCGTCATCGATGTCCTTCTGGCTCAGGAAACTTGGCTGGTTGGTCGATGACAGTAGCCTCGCCCACATCCGGTCCCTAATCTTAACCTTGTTTCGTGTGGATGTCACCCTCTGTCAAAACAAGAGAAATTATGCATTATGATGAAATCGTGTGCAGTGTGGGAGCAGGTAAACGCAGTAAAAATCTCCACTATGTCCTTCAGGTAGCACACATAAGCTCTTGCGACAATCGGGAAAAATTGGGAACATATAGGGATGCAACTGAACTACCCATCAGATGTCCTACTGTGCATGTCAATTAAACAAGACCACTTGAAATTACTCACATAGAAAGGTATATAGGCATGTCTGCCATTGACCATCCCAACCGTGGAGCTGTATCCTGCCATTGCACCATGAATGGCACTGTGAGCCAGCAGTGTGCAGTACACATTGTCTGATGCATTACTTGGAATTGCTCGGATCATGTAGGTAGGATCTGCACAATGTAGATAGACTTGTTAATCTAGTGATACACAGATAAAAAGTTGTCATAGAGAATCGTCCTCTGTGAAGAAATAACATTAGTCAATATGTTACCGATGTATTTAATGGTCATCTCCACTTTTTTGCTCTTGAAGTGATCCTATAATGCACAAATGAAATGAGTAAATAAACTGCTTATTCCTTGAATAATCCAAGCAACAGGCAAGGCAACACAGTTTCTGGTAAATACCAACAATTAAGTATGTCATGGAGAATGGAACCGAGTCAAATGGCAAGGAACTGTTCGTGTGTAGTATATGTACCTTAATCTTGTGAGTCAACCAAAGACCAATATCAAGAAGCAGCTTATTTCCAGATGCATCTAGCTGCTCTGAAGAGGGTATGCTTTGGGCAATAATATCCTGGCCTGCTCCCTCAGCAACAACAATAACCATGTGCCTGTTCTCTTTCAGCCTCCTTTCTATATATTGAAGCAACCCCCCTTCTCCATCCATATAAAAACGGGACTCTGGAATTAAGCAGCAATCCTGTTGAAATTGGAGAAAGATCCAAAGAAACTAAGTAACTCTTACATGGAGGCTGGATAGTGATTCCAAAAGGAAGAATCCTAATGCCAGTGTTCGATAAATACGGAGGAGTCAAATCAAATATGCAGGAATCAGAAAGAGTAGACTAAAAATATATAAAATGCAATATACTGGACAGTTATAGAAGGCACCAACTTACCACATCTCGGCTTGCAAGAGTGGCATACATTGCAATGAACCCTGCATAAGTATAGGCATTAAGAATAAGGACAAGATAATGCAATATCTGCTACATAATGAGTTAGCAGAGTCATCATGTTTGGAAAAAGAAAAGTTAAGCTGCTTTTTTTCTGTATGCAGACTATAAATACATCTAAGATAGTAATAAGATGTTAAAGTGTTTAACTATCAGTATCTAGCAACAAGATATTGCAAATATCAAATAGTTTTTCCTGTATTTGCACAAATCTGCATGTGCTTTCAGCAACCCTACGCTTGTATAAAAAAAAGAGCATGCAAAAAAGACGACAAGTGACTGTATGCAGAACATGTGAGAAAACTAACCACTATAACGACCCATCAGTTTTACTAAGCCTATCCCATTCTCAGCACTGCAAGCTTCCACATGAGCTGAATCAATGGCACGTTGAGCCTCTTCTACAGCCGAATCAAAACCAAACGACTTGTCGATTATCTAATAATCAAAACATACAAACAATCAGTAATGAGTCATATCCTCATATTAGTGGCCATATTAACTGAACTTCAGATAAACCTTGTGCACAAGTTAACAGACTAATAACCATATTGTACAAACAATTACCGCTATGTCATTATCTATTGTCTTGGGAATCCCAGCCACGGCAACTTTTAGGCCACGTTTCCGGATTTCCTGCCAGTAAATAAAAAACAATGAAGTATTATATATTTTTCTCGAATACAGAAGCAATAAATTATTAATACGGCTATGTTGAAGAAATGAACTCCTTAGGTGTTTCTGCATACAATCATGCCACTATAATGCATTCATGTAGTCATGTAAAGGATGTTGCTCAGGGTAAACACAAGTTAAAATGAAAATGCACCTCATTAGTCATTACTATACATATTTTTCTACTCCTATAATGCATTCAGCATTCATGTAGAGGCTACTAATGCCACAGTTTTCTATACTAAAAAATATGTATGATATTTCTAGGACTATCAAAATTAATTACCTTGTAGATCTCATATGCTCCCTTCTGAGTTCCATCTCCTCCAATGATATACACCTAAATAACATATACTCTTATGAGCTCATGTCCAGTTTGAACGGCTATATCAATTAATTACCTGATTAATTCCACGATCCTGGATGTTGTCAACAATCTTTTTTGTATCATGACCACCACGTGATGTCCCAAGAATTGTACCACCCCTTTTGTGGATGTCATCGACACTTTTTGGTGTAATAGCAACGTAATTGCTCGAATAGAAGCCCTTGTATCCATTCTATAATTGGGTAAGAAGACGTTAAGAGACAGAAGATCCTGAATCATAGCCGAAACTGAACATATGCAAGGTTTAACTGACAAGAACCTCAACATACAAATATTTCCGAACATGATTATACAATTTCCACACTCACATTATCGCAAAGAAATCATAAGCGGACATTTTACAAAAAAAAAATCATAACAGGTCATTCATCTTACAGCTATTTTATTTTCAGTACAATATAATGGAAATGAATGTCCCATTTGGATCGGAATTTGGAAGCTCATTAAAGGCATTGAAATCAGAAATGTTTGATAAGTTGTGGCCAGAATCTAAATTCTAAAGGTATCTGCAGACTCGTTTCAACACAAGATAAATGCAGAAAGACAGACAAAGCATGTATAAACATGCAAGAGTAACATTCAACAAGTATCAATTGGAGGGCATATAGCCATTTAGAATAGAGCACAGACCTGTATTCCATAGATCTTGCTGACATTGTACATGTGTGACAAGGCACACACCAGCTCTCTGATAACAGTGTTAAGCCCAGGGCAAAGGCCTCCACAAGTTACAA
The DNA here is from genome assembly GCA_012064385.1 of Puccinellia tenuiflora. Taxonomy (NCBI): domain Eukaryota; kingdom Viridiplantae; phylum Streptophyta; class Magnoliopsida; order Poales; family Poaceae; genus Puccinellia; species Puccinellia tenuiflora. The sequence goes on along the minus strand of QRDG01001470.1, from coordinate 548,319 downwards.
TGCATGCTTTCACTTCATCTGACTCAAAATAGACCTAACAAGGTTCAAGTACAACATTTCTGTCAGCCAAGACACAAGTATGGTCAATAATCAACAGAGATGGCAAGTGCAACCTACCCTCTGACGGGGCCCAGCACGACGGAAGTGAACCCCCCGCCGGCTATTCTTCTGAACAACAACCTGTAAGAGCAGATATAGCTACCAGTAAATTCACCATCAACGACAACATCACAGTGCAAAACATTGAGTGTACATACCTTTTGTGGTACAGTGTCATCTTGATTGACAAAGTATTGCCTGGTATCAATAAGAACAGAAGGTCTCAGCATTACAAGATACAGCATGCATACTCGAGACTATCAAAAAAGTTGAAGATCGAAGAAACAATATGTATGCAAGACAAGTCTTACTTGACAGTTGAATATGCTGGGTGGTTTTGTAATGGGTTCGGGTAGGTCTGCAAAATAAAGAATACAACAGAAAATCATAAGCTCGATTGTCACGGATCATGGTTTCACCACAATCAATCAAAGTAAATTCAACACGGTTGGACAAACATTAACCACCATCGCTGATATAAAAGGCTATGTTCTACACATTATCATAAATTGACTGACGACTGAAGTATCAAGTTACTGAATATGCCAAGATCAGGTTACTTCTTCAGGTCAAGTTATCATCCATTCTACCCAATCAAGTCTCCCATTCCCAAAAAAAAAAACAGAGACCACGATACCAACTCATGAAACTATGAATCCACAGAACAGCTACCCTTTTGCTAGTATTCACAATAGTTGCCTGCTATCCGTGGATCGTAGCTGATTAATTAGCTCACTGCACGCTCTCAAGTTGCGTTTAATTTCGACAGTAACCCAAAATTGATCTCCATAGCAGAAACCCCAAATCGACCAAACACCGCGTTCAGGCTCCCCCCCAAATCGGTAATTCCCCTCCCGATCATTTCGCTCAGCAAAAGCAGCGCCGCAGAAACCCCGTCACGGACCGAAACGATCGCGCCGGCGACACAGTAGCACCCGCAAGCGGCGGGCCGCAGCGAACCAGCAGAACCCGCAACCGAGCAACGAAGGAGGCGTGGGGAGAGGAGAGGGGCGCTCACGGGGACGTCGGGGAGGTAGTCGGCGAGGTGGGGCACGTCGTCGAGGACGTAGCCGAAGTCGCCCTCGGAGATCTTGACGTAGGCGGCGTCGGCGAGGCTGACGGCGGATGCGTTGCGGAGGGCGCGGAGGTTGGGGTAGGAGTCGCGGGAGATCCGCACGCACATGGCGGAGAAGGGCAGCGCCGCCCTGGCCGCCTGCTCCCCGCCCGGGAAGCGCTCGTCCGCCTCCTCGTCCTCCATCCGCTGCTGCTCGTCGTCGTACTCGTCGTCGTCGTCGTCGTCCGGCGGCAGGATGATGTGGGACGCCATGGGAGAGAGGTTTAGTTTGGGCGCGTGTCGTGTGTGTGTGGGTGCGTGCTGGCAGGAAGCCGACGAGGGAGGGGCTGGGTTTAATACTGGTGATTTTGCACCGCGGTGTGGTGTCGACGCGAGGTGGAAGAAAGGCGTCGGCCCTCGTTCCGGGAAGGAATTTGGGATGCGGCGGGTGGTTTCGTTTGGCGGCGGTTTCAGCTGCGGTATTTGCAGACATGGGATAGGGCGTCAAAGTTGCCTCCCGAGTCCTGATCCGTGTCCTCCCATCTCAATATCTCATCTGGTCTGGATTCGTCTTAATTATTTTTGCATTGTATATCCGATGTTCTCTATACCTATAAGTCAGATTTAAGTCAAAGTTAATTTATAATGTGCTAATACATGAAAATGTGCAAAGGTGTCTGCTATTGAAGTTGTGTGTAGAGTATCCATCATCTTATCACATATGGCTAGGTCCTATTTGGATCGCACAAATTTAGAAACGTAGGATTTGTAAACATAGAATTTTTTTTTTTGAGAAGTGCCGTTGGATGGTGCACCGTAATCCTATGATCCACAAGGGGTTCCATATGAAAAGAAATGGATTAAACCCTTCCAAAATTATTATGAAATTCCTCATATCCAAATAGGCTATTAATATTGTCGACGGCTCCGACGCGACAGTAAGTGATACTGAGCATGTATTGATGTACTGGTCATCAGCCACAATACCCGATATTCAATTAATAGTATTTGAAATTCAGTCAGAAGGTTCTTCTTTAAGGTCAGGAGACTCAATTTTGTTCTCCTCGCCCCGCAGCTTAAGTCATACGGACGAGTACTTGTAGTTCAAGAAGGTCGGGCGGTGTGCATGTGTGCAAGTTAAAAATCGTCTGACATCCATTCGATGATGTGTGCAAGAATATGTAAAATCAGAGGAGTCGTGTCAACAGTCAAAGGAAATATCTCCTTCCTTCGAGAGAGTTAATTGCAAAAAACCACCAAGGTTGCGCGAGAAGTTCGAAAATCCACCGGGTTTGCGCAAATTTGCAAAAATCCACCAAGATAGCGCGAATTCGTTGCAATGTCCACTGATTCGTTATTTGCCAGCGATTGACACGGAATCTGACTGTCCGGGCCCATTGTCAGCGACGACGTGGCAGAGGAGAGACGGCCGGCGCGGTCAGCCGTTAACGGCCGTTAACGGCGCGTGGGTCCCACACACGCGCGCGTCCACTAACCCTAGCTTGGCTGTCTGAAGCGGCTAGTTCCGCTTCTTCCCGCCCTCGACCCACTCCTCTCCCCCCCATGGCGGCTCCAAATCCAGGCGGCGGCCGCGCCGTGAGCGGCGCCGGCGGAAAGCGAGGGCTCCCCGGAGATGGAGGCGGCGCCGGTGCAGACGCGGACGTGGTGGAGCTCGGCCTGGACGACCTCGACGGCTGCGGCAGCTCCAATCCCCCCGCACGCACATCACTGTTCCCGGCGGCGGCGGCATTGGCTGAGGTCTGTAAAGCTAGGCCGACGGATAGCCATTGCTAGACCTCCTCTCTCGGTGGCGTGGAGTAAGTATTCTCTTGCCCCTACTCTTGCCCTCATCTGCCATGAAATTCATCTGCAAAATGCTAGATCTTTGCAAATTTGTTAATTGTTTCATTAATGTATCTGTAGCTTGGATGATGATATATGGGAGGTTAGATTCAGTTTAGATGGCCATGACAATTTGGAGAGGAAGGTATCTACATGACATATATGAATCTGCTAGCGCTAATTGAGACAGTGGGTTATGGTAGGGCTGACAGCATGTATTTCGTGAGAGAAAAGGGCATAGGTACTGCTGGGATGGAGTTGATTGACAGCCTGGATAAGGTTAAAGCAATGTTAAAGTTGTATGACAATGAGAAGACAGTTTGCATTACTGTAATCAAGGCTGGAGGTGGGCTAGCTGCAGGCATAAACATGCCAGATGTTGAAGAGCAGATTCCCATATCCCAGGATGGAGAGCAAGTTGTTTTCTCAGTAGATGTGCAAGGTGTGCTGTATGAAAGCCAGCAAACAACAGATTCAGAGTACTTGTACTTACCCACTCAGCAGAGTCAGAAACAAATTGTTCCTGTTGAGACAGGGGATGATTATGTGCTGACACAGCAACTAAACATTCCAGTGGTGCCAATAGATTCAGAAGAGGAACCAGATTTGTTTGCTGAAGAATCTGAATCAGATGACAGTGATTGTATTACACAGCCAGAAAGTAGTGCCAGGAATGCAGAGAGTAGTGCCAGGAAGCCAAAATACCCTGGGCCAACTGCAAGAAAAAAATGTGAACCTGAAGAGCAGATCCCTAATTACATTCCCTCCTCTCCTGAAGATAGTGGTGACTATGAAGCCATGTTGTCAGGAGATGATGACCACCATGAGCCTCTTTCTTTTGTGCTGCCAAAGGGAGTGAAGAGCAGGGCCAAAAAGAGAGCTCCTAGGATGTGGTATGATGAGCATAGAGCCAGCCCTGAATCACAACTGTGCCTCAATATGTGTTTTGTTGATATGGCACAGTTTAGGAGAGCTGTGCAGCAGCTGCACGTAGCACAGCTGAGGAACTATTTCCTACACAGGAACAATCCTGATAGGGTAATAGCCAAGTGTGATGAGGAGGGTTCCACATGGTTGGTTCACAAATTGGCCAAGAGAAAACAGTTTGCCTAAGGAAGTTCATGGAATTGCACACATGTGCACCAGCAGGAGAAGGATGCAAGATCAATACCAAGTGGGTTGCTAAGATATGTGAGGAGGCCATAAGAATTGATCCAACAACCAAAGTAGACACCATCATTGAAAATGCAAAACTGAAGTATGGTGTGGCTGTACCAAAAACAATGGCATACAGGGCTAAGAATGAGGCAGTGAGGATTGTTCTTGGGGATCATGTTGAGCAGTATAAGAGGTTGAGGGATTATCTGCAGACAGTTCTTGATACCAATCCAGGGAGCAGATGTATTGTCACAACCAAAACATTAGCTGAGCATCCAAGCAAGAATCCAAGATTCCATGGAATGTTCATGGCATTGGGTGCATCAATTCAGGGCTTTTTAAATGGATGTAGACCATTTATTGGTGAGTACATTGTATATTTTCTGCCATTGCTTGTATTTTCCATGCAATTCCTTAGGCAACCTCTCGACCATCTATTAGGGGTGTTCAAAGTTGTCGAGACCCCTCGACGGTCTCGACAACCTAGTTTAGGTTTATTTATTAGGGGTTTACAAAGTTGTCGAGACCCCTCGACGGTCTCGACAACCTAGCTTAGGTTCATTTCTTAGGGGTTTACAAAGTTGTCGAGACCCCTCGACGGTCTCGACAACCTAGTTTAGGTTCATTTATTAGGGGTTTACAAAGTTGTCGAGACCCCTCGACGGTCTCGACAACCTAGCTTAGGTTCATTTCTTAGGGGTTTACAAAGTTGTCGAGACCCCTCGACGGTCTCGACAACCTAGCTTAGGTTCATTTCTTAGGGGTTTACAAAGTTGTCAAGACCCCTCGACGGTCTCGACAACCTAGCTTAGGTTCATTTATTAGGGGTTTACAAAGTTGTCGAGACCCCTCGACGGTCTCGACAACCTAGCTTAGGTTCATTTCTTAGGTTTTTTTTTCAACTTTAAACAGTACACAATGGTTTTTTCAACTTTAAACATTACACAATAGGACACAATGGGCCACATTGACATTACACAAATGGTCCAGATCCTAATCATTACACAAATGGTTCAACAACTGACATTACACAAATGGTCTAGATCCTAAACATTACACAAATGGTTCAACAACTGACATTACAGAGATTAACATTCATCACTAATCTGACAACAGGATTACTCATCACATATTTCTTTGATTTTCTTCAATTTCTGCTTCTGAGCATTAGTAGCCACAAACAGATCATACATGTTGTACTCCATTTTTTTGTTCTCTTGCTTCATGGCAACTCTTGCATCCTCCCAATTCTTCTTCTCTTCCAGCAGAACATCTATGACAGACTCCAATTTCTTCTTCTCTTCTACCATAGCAACCATGTCAGACTGCCACTTCTTCTTCTCTTCTAGCAGTGCATCTCTGTCAGCCACCAGCTTGTTCTTCTTAACTTTAAACACATCTGCCTGAGTCCTTACCAAATTCTTCATTTCTTCCTTTGCCTTTTTCAGTACCTCAACTTCATGTTTCAGTCCTTGGACATACTTCTCCACCTCACCAGCATCTTCTTTTTCTCTGTTCATCCTATCAATGTGCTCTACTTGCAGCTTCCTTTCAGTGGCATCCATCCACTTGTGAGCATCTTCTAGTAGACATGCATGCTTCTTCTCAATCTTCTCTTTCTCATCAGAAACCTCCTTCAACATCTTTGAGCTCTGATATCTCTCAGCAATGAATGCACTGTTGCTATCATTGTACATTGACCATAGCTTAGTGAGTGCATTCTTGAGAGTAACAGGCCACTCATCATCTAACCAAGATTGGAATCCACAGTTGAATACTTGCTGCAAATTTGGGTTCAGTAACTAGCTCAGTAACTTACTTAAAATGCCATTTGGGTTCAGTAAAAGCTAAATTATATTTACTAAATTACTACTGTCACTATCTCAATTCTACTGGGTAAATCACAAGGAATTTGACTACTAACAGTACACTAAAATGACTGAGTATATAAAAGATTATGCTTGCAGAAAATGGAAAATGAAACACACTACATCAATTTACTCACATTCTCTATGGGGCATAGGTAGAATCGACGCCCTGTGTTTGTGCCCTCAAATGCAACGCATTTGCGCGGTTCTTTCTTGTGGCCGCGGCAGAGTTCATCACATCCCACCGCTATCCCCTCAAATGTTGGGTCTTCACAGGTTTCAGGAGCAAAATCTAGGTCGGTTAAGTCCTAAGCAACAATAGATTGAGAGAAATTACAGTGCATCCGCTCCAAATCGGAGATTCCCTTTCAAAAACCTAGAAAACAGAGGTGCGAATGGAGCTGGAGCTTACTCCGAGATAGGAGCCGCTCGAAGATGACCCATCGTGCCAGCTCGGCATGGCGTTGGTCGCCGGCGTGCAGGACGAACGACGGCAATGTCCGCGGCGGCGACGGCGGCGGACAGAGCTTGGACGAGCTACGGGTCGGGGGCGTAGTACGCGTAACGGGGAGCTGCGAGGGGCCAAGCTAGGGTTAGTGGACGCGCGCGTGTGTGGGACCCACGCGCCGTTAACGGCCGTTAACGGCTGACCGCGCCGGCCGTCTCTCCTCTGCCACGTCGTCGCTGACAATGGGCCCGGACAGTCAGATTCCGTGTCAATCGCTGGCAAATAACGAATCAGTGGACATTGCAACGAATTCGCGCTATCTTGGTGGATTTTTGCAAATTTGCGCAAACCCGGTGGATTTTCGAACTTCTCGCGCAACCTTGGTGGTTTTTTGGAATTAACTCCCTTCGAGATGATGAAAATCGTCTGACATCCATGTACCAATGCTTGAAACCCAAAGTCGCGTCGCCCATAGGCGTGCCGTGCGCACGCCGGATTTATGCCGAGGGTGCTGGCCGCCCCCAGCAAGGCACGACCGCACACCCGACCCACGGGTAAACAAACCACGTCGTCCATACCAGAAGAAGCTAGCACGAGTCGTCAATCGCTGGCGCCGCATCCCGTCCCTTTTGGCTTTTGCCTTGCCCGCAGGAAAGAAACCCAGCGGATCAGAGGAAACGAGCGTCTGCCGTGCCACAGGTCAAACAACGACGGCTTACGCAGTATCATGACAGGGCAGGAAGAAATAAAACCCACAGTTCGTTCCCATTTTGTCTGCCTCCTGTCATTCAAAATAACTGAATACCACTAGTACCACATACTAGATTACTAGTATTTCTGAAAGTCCGGATAATAATCCAAATCTTGACTTCAGCAACAAGAAATCACTTCGCTTCCTTCAGTAGAGTCAATCGGCTTCACACAAACATAACTCTGAAGCAGCTAACCAGAGTTAACGTTGCAACTATGTCGCAAACGCCAGAAAGACGAGAGGGAAATGGTTTCAACCCAGAGACACCAGATTTACCGTGCCATTGATACAAGGGCGTCTCCAAACTGAAACGCCGCTGGGTGTGCATGTTTGGTGGAGGGCATGCAAAGCGATCCAAACCGTATGATTATTCATCTCTGTATTATGTAACTATCCAACATGAAAACTAGTTTATTCCAGCTGAGAGCCATTGGACGCCTACAGCTTGAAACTAGTTAGAACGCAATGGGGACCAGGCGCTGATTGCCAGATGCTCACTTCGAATGGAACTTGCGGCTGACGGACTCGTAGCTCGGAACATGGATAACTGCAACAAGAGCAATCGGGTTAGTCGATGCAACGTGTACACCAAATGCTGCCGTTAACTTTGAAGTTATGGAACATACCATCGCCCCATGATGCCAACGTAAGTGGTGAAGAAATTATCTTCTGCGCAACTGAAGAAATATCGTTCAGAGTGGTCTCCTCAACAGCTCTCATGAAAAAATCAATGGGTTTCCTGTAATTTTGACAATGCACAGTGATCAAAACATGAACAGTGATTCTTCAAATTGCAAGAAAAACTGCACCACTTATTGCAAGAAAGACATGAACAGTGATTCTTAAGATGGCTGGCTTGGTTCAAATGCTGTGTGCCTTAACTCTTCAAGACAACATTGAATGGTCATTGCGCAGCCAAACCATAGTACTTGATATTATCGAAAAACATCTACTGGAACCATAGTAATAGTACATAATCAGCTCTTGATACCATATCAGGAGGAGGACGAACTTGTGTCTTCCATGGGACTCGAGGCCAGTAAATAGTACATGTACCGGTGTTGTATAAGGATACCAAAAACAGCTATAATACATATCTAACAACGTCGTCATTGGAAACCTCTAGGCTGACGATATAAAAAGTCTTAGAGGTGACTACGAATAACTCTAGTCGCAGCATGATTGAAAGAAAAGAAAAGAAAAGAAGGATAGAGGGAAAAAACTCTTAAGGAGGTCAAGATGGACCATCTAAAAGCATATGGTGACAGCAACTTAGTTTTGTTTACATCGTTCAACAAGATTTATAATACACATGTACATATGATATGGACAGACATGCTATTTAATTTGTAATGCAGGGATTTGCGGAAAATGGACTTGATTAATGTACTAGGATACTCTTATATGCATACCTTTCCCCGTAAGTTAGAACCTGTCTTCCGATATCTTCAGATGCTACAATCTGTAAGAAGAAAAATAGCATAAGGAGCATTATCGGAAAGGAAGTCATAAAGATGGCTCAGGAGAATGAACAGTATACTTTTGATTCCAAGTTCATCAGAACAGCAGCCTTGGTACCCTCTTTAGCACGGTCAAGTTGTTCTTGAGTAACTATATGAGGTAAAAGACCAGGGAAAAATGTAACTCATTATGGTCAATCCAAGCTGGAAACAGATAGCCTTGAGATGACAAACAAGAAGGAACCTTTTCCAGGAGTTGCAACTTCAAGGAGTTCTCCTGCTGCCAAATCCACAGCCTTTGATGCAAAATCTGGGCTCTGTTGGAACGATAACATGGCACATCAAAGCCAAGGGGAGTACATAACAAGCATGCAAAAATTATAGAAAGCTTGAGTAGACTATGCTTAGCCTTTGACTCAAGTTGAGACCATGGAGGGTGTAAAATAAAGGACTGGGACTGGGTAATAGGCCGAACTGGACAGCATTAACCACCAGCTTGCCTAAAACACTTGAGACTAGGAAACAGGACATGAAATAGGCATGGGCATTATTGTGCTGGTAACTGTAATCATACAAAGTACTACTTCATTGTTTATCAAGAGTGACATATTACTCCATATAGGAAAAATAGATGTTCTTAAATGGTTAAAAGTATGCCTATCTTCCTAAATTTCTGTACTCATGTTTAATAACATTCAGTAGTACGAGAAATTATTCACCTAATTTGCAAGTCGAAAATTTTACTGATCTGTTACATAGACTGGTAAAAGCGCTCATTGTGCGCCATCACGTAATATGCATGCACAATCTAAAATAACTGTTTAGAAAAAGGAATATATAGTATGTGAGTTGCATAAGCATGAGAAATATATTGAAAATATCAGCACAAATATCACAAGTGGTATTATCAACTATCAACAAGAACATTTTGATTGTGTCGACTGCATCAGTTTTAGAAGGGCAAACACATTAGAGGTTTTGCTCCAAGAGAGGCTTACAGTGGCTGCATAAATTCCAAAAAGGCCTGAATTGTTGTAGATACTGTTGAAAGCAGAGAATGACTCGATCTGCTCGTAGTGGTTCAAGACATTGAGATCTGTAGGTACAAGAGTACAGCTCAAGTTAGGCCGTGTTACAAGTATGCATGTATGACTATTAGATGACTATGAAGACATTTATTTGAACAGCGCCATACACAATCGAGAATGCATTCCCTTCCCAGGGCCACCAACGGAGAAGGACCCCCCTCCTCCCATGAGCATCTACGAACAATAAAATAGATGTATCTATCTTTTAGTGCCGATATATTTGAATAAAGAGGCTTGCACGTGTGGTACTCTATAAAGCGAACCCAACAATGAGTCAAAAGCATAGGGTATCCCTAAATAACTAGATCACTTCAGCATTTATTAGGCATACCTGAAGCACAGTCACAATCATTGCAGTTTTCTCTTGGCGCCAGCCACCTGGCACCTCAAAAGCAAGTGCAATGTGCGTATTCTGATCACAGGAAATTCAACATTAACCATAAGAGAAGTACCCATGCATACATCCTCAAGAATGTGCACCAACAACTCACTGGAGAATCTGCTTGGCAACGATAGTCCCCTCCCACATACACTGATTTTGGTTCTTCATGACGTTGCAAACCAGGAAGGTCTGACAGAAGTGGTTGCGCAATTGAAACCAACTCATCATGCTCAACTCCTGATGCTGCAAGAACCATCCTGGGAGCAGTGTAATTTTCCTACATTTTTTCAACACAGGTAAAACTGTCAAAGGAGTCATTTCTCACTAAATCATGCACGAGAAATAATTTCTGAATCTTACATAAATAAATTGTTCCAAAGTACTAATATCCAATCTATTCATAGCGGCTTCTGTAGCCATCAGAGGTTTTGCCAGTGCCCCAGAATATCCAGCCGAATGAAGTGCCTCCAAAAGTAGACCTTGTGGATTATCTGACACTTCAGATATTTCAGACTTTATCTTCTGGAGCTATAGAAGAAAAAACAGCACATGATTAGTAAACACAGGAAAAAAATTGTAGGTTTTACTCAAAAATGACCAAATACCTGCTCTTTGACCTCCCATTCTAAAAATGCTGGATTCCTCACAGTGTCAAGGAGAACTTCAACCATCTCCGGTGCATAACTTTTCAGTGCATCATAAGTATAGCTCATTTGTTCACGAGAAGCGGATGCAGATACATTTCCTCCAATCGCTTCGACCTCACGAACTAACCGCAAGTGACTCCTATTTGTTGTGCTCCTGAAGGCCATCCTCTCCAAGAGATGTGATGCTCCAGATGAAGCAGGTGTTTCGTAAATAGAACCGCAGTCAATGTACAAACCCACTGATGCAGCCGGGCCCTGAAATAAGTCCTTATGAAAAAAAATTGTATGGACAGAACAAAAAACCAGTAACATCAATGAGTATCAAGCAATACCGGCGATGTCTCTGATGCAATCTTGATGCCATTTGGAAGAGTAGTGATTTGTGTCTTGGATAGCTCAACAAAATCTGGTAGCGGTGGAGGAATTGTAATGCCTGCTAGCGGAACATCAAGAGGGGGGAGTTTGCTTGAGCTTCCGCCAAGAAGCCAGCTAAACAGACCACCTGAAGACTGCTTGATAACACTAGTGCTAGCAAACCTACTAGCACCATGATGCTGAAAGTCGGAAAAAAGATTGTAGATATATCACTAGTTAAAACAGCTGAAAGGGTGGGTAAACTTAGATGAGAAGTAACCACTAGAATGCATATGGCAACAATGAAGGTTGCATGGCGTAGCGAGTATGTTCATAATATTGGCAAGAAAAAATATTATTGTCAACTAAAGGTTCAAAAGAAAAGGGAAACGTGATAACTGCTGCAGATCCAGGTATTTGATCCTTCGTAGCTCTGTCGTCATTACCTCTCCCCCCTTTTCTGCAGTACTTCTTAGTTGCCGTCTGTTTTTTCTTTCTAGATGAGATTTTCTAGTTATTTTTTTCTCTGGTGAGTTCTTTGGGACCATTCTTTTAGCCACAATGATTTTTGTTGGACTGACTAGCCAGACGACAATGACAACACCTGACCTGAAATCTACACCAGGCTGAGTTAGTGCAAACAAATAACCAACCGTTTTCTTTTGACAAACAATAACATTTCTGAGGTGTATGTCCTAAACACCAATAGAGAGATCACCGACAAATCACTTTCCATTGTCGCTCTTGGCAACCAAACCACCATTGCAAGGTACATAATCAATGGTGAGGAAGATATAGAAATCCAGCGCGTTCATCCACTCATGCCATCACGTGGCGTTAGTTCACCCCCCATAGGAAGTTCAAGGATGCACCAACCACCAAGCATATATTACTCTAAGGTATCACCAAGCAATCTATAGATGAAAAAACCTACGATGAGCCAAAACAATGTATCAAAATATAGCAGCTCATCCTGCCAGCATCTACATTTTTTTTCAGAAAACAGGTGTTTCAGTTATCCACACATCTGCCTAACAAATGTGTAGCTGACTTTCTTCGACCATAACAAAACCTGACACAACAAACCTAAAGTGCAGAGCACTAGACAGCACACAAATTCCCGCGTCCATGTACCATATGAAATCTTCAAGAACCCGAGACTACATGGGAAAATCGACCTGCGCGAGCAGTTTGTATCCAAATCCAATCCAAGTGTGTTCACAGAGCGGATCGAGACAGGAACTCGGCAGCGATAGGACGGGAGGGGAACGGGGGGAGGAGAGGTGACGAACCTTGAGAGAGCGGAGATGGCTCCCGGCGACGCGATACATGGCCACCTACGAGCCGAGATCCCGGGACGCTGAGGCGGTGGTGGAAGAGGACGAGGAGGAGCGCCGCCGCCGATGAGGGGTGGTGCGAGTACGAGACTCTCTGTACGCGCGTCTAAAAGCTTAGCGACGGCCCGGATCCGCTTTGGCCGTTGCCTCGTGCCTGCTACTGGACTGCAAATGGGCCAGCAGGTTTTACACCGCACCTCCTCGCCATACTAATCGTACACCATGGCATTTCCTATTTGACGCTTCACGCGCACTTTAGCACCGCGACGCGTACACTATGCCAGCGTTAGTAAGTGGGCCAGCCCATATAGCTATTCCTCAGTGGTTTTGTAAAGGTTCTAGTTTTGGGGGGTTTCGGTTTTCTGGATCGTTTTATCTGCTTGTTTTTATTTTTCGTTTTTTCTGGTTTTTGTTTTTGAAAAATGTTCACATTTAAAAAATGTTCAGATTTGAAAGTGCTTCAATTTTTAAAAATGTTCAATTTGAAAGCATATCAGATTTGAAAAATATTTAGATTTTGAAAACATTGTAAAGATACGATATTTATTAATGACAAACCCGATCACTATCTTGATCAGAAACCTGATTGATATCCCTGTGTGCCAAATAAAATGAATCGGGGAAGGGGATTGATGAGGAAGTGGATTGGCATGAGGGAAGAGGATTGGGTGAGGGGAGTGTTTTCACCAAATCTCCAGAGAATAATACTCCGCAAACCATGTTAATACATTCCTTCCAAACAAGGCCTAAAGGGCTAAATCTGAACCCTGAGATGGCCATGGGGGTCAAGGAAAAATTGTGTGACCAGGTACATCAAATGGCATGAAATCCTAAAATTTTTTAAGATTGGATTGCAAACCATGGAATCGATATTTACTCCTGATCTGCGAGCGGAAATCTTCAGTCCATCGGCTACAGTTTGACGAGATGAGGACGGGTGGAATTTGAATCTGACGTTCGGTTGTGCATATGAAAAATTAGTGCGGACGTTTCTTGTTCACTGGCTGGGAAACAAGGCAACGACGTTATGCTTGGCCCCTCACCGCGACAACTACATAAAAAAGATATCGTCTGAAAAACATGGCTAAGATTCAGGATTCATTTCGACATTTCAAGCTCACGGTGTTTACCATCTTGTGTTGTACTCTGCTAGGTTCCAACATCTAAACTACGTTGTTTCGATTTTTACATCCCAAAAAATACTAGTCTTGGACCTGAGTTGAGAGTGGAACTTTATAGCTATCAAGAATCTCAAGAAACAACTCATCTTCCTGGCATTAGAAATGGTGAAACTGAACAACTAACTCAATGCTTTCCAACCCACAAAATTGTATCAGTTAAACTACAAAATAACTAATTTCATGCTCATGCCATGAGATTCTAATATTCTAGTATAACTTAACACTGCAGAAAGCACATAAAAGGAGAAAAAACCAAAACAACAGATCGTACACAGTAATTATGAGATGCAGATCATCAATACTCCAAAAAATGGTTTCCTGCATGCTTGTATAACATGTCAATCCTGCTCCTTGACACAATCTTGTACTGCCGCATCAACAAAAATGCACAAATCCAACCGAAATATCACATCAGATTGTTGAGCAACTAACCCAGTGTTAACCAAAGAAAAAAATGCAAGATTCTCCCGGAGCGCTCACCTACGTATAATCCACATCACACCCCTCGAAGGGACTTCACAGGAGATGCTCCCTAGCTACTTTGAAATGTTCATATGAACATGCGGCAACTAATCCTCGAAGGCAAAGTATTCCAGCACTACATATATGGACATGAAGTGCAAGAGCCTAATGACTTAAAATGCAATAATATGTTACCTCCAGATTCCTAATCTATCTCTAAGTCGTATATGTATTCTAATATTCTCTCTAAGTTCTAGGGGAGTAAAGCGGACGACTGCGACTGGATTGAAGTCTTTTGTTTCTATCGTCTTTTCTATTTCGTGATCATTAATTGCATCTTGATGATCAGGGTCTGACACCTAGGGCACCTATTTTGACGACTCATGTGTTGTGATCGAGGGATTAATTCATCGACTTGAGCATGGTTGTGGGTCTAGTGGCCGGCGAAGTGGGATGGGTCACGAGGGTATGGAGGACACGCTTGGCGGTTTAACCTCTAGTTGCCTTCCCGCCACCTTGGTCTGACAAGTGGGTCCGTCTAGTTAGAATGAGGAAAAAATGTTAAATTGGCAAAACATTATACAATGTAGCAACTTCGGGGTGAAATGTGAAAGAAAATTTTGAAGGAGATAAACACTATCCACATTTACAAACATGGGTTAAAAACTATAATTCTTTTTTTTAAACAACTCAAGAGACAAAATAATATTGACTTTGTCCCAAAATATCTTACGTAATATAGACGACGACATATGGACGATGAGTTGACTTACACACTAAAACACATCAAAATAATCAAATGTCAATTACTTTGTGGCGGAGGAAGTAATAAAGTGAAGAACGTATTGGTGCATGTGAACCGATTGCCAACAATTTTCTTCCTATATATACTAGGAAAAAGCTAATGGAGGAGGAGTTGTAAATCTATCTATATCTATTATAAATCAAAACCCCACTAACATGCATTTTCTATCTCAATATGTGAACTATCCACACCATTTACTCTCTTAGTCAATCAATTTTCCACCTCATCTCCACTAATATTTATTAATCTCTACATGCACACCATCCATTCATTCAATCATACAATTGTTCATATTAATAATTTATAATACATTCTCATTTCATATCTATTAAATTTAGTATCTTGACTGTGGCCAATTATATTTTGCATATTCCTTTTGACGACATAATGTATCATAACTTTTATACCATTTTATTTTTACAATATAGTTCCTAAATGGATCCCCGCTGCAATGTGTGGGGTATCCTTCTAGTATACACATAATTTTGTGCTCTTCTAACCATTCAAATTTACTTCTTTATTGCTTCTGACACCATTATTTAGCACCTCATGTACTCTAGAATCCTCAGTGTAGTTATAAGCAAAGCTTATAGTATTGCACTTTAGAAATATGCCTCAGTTTACTTTTTGGATTCATACACACTAAAACATCCAATGAAATTCACTAGATATGTAACGGTACTATATAGAGACATGGGATCGATTAGACAGAATTAATTTGTGCAGTAACAAACATTTTTGTTTCAATAGGTTTAGGATGGAATTCATGGCAAGAACATATTTTCCTAAGCAAACAAATATTTAAAAAAAATTGTGACCACTACTAGTTTTAATTTAGCATAATATTATTTGTATCTTAAATATAAAAGTGTGATTACATTATTAGTGTGCAAGTTAAACCTGAAAATTATTGTGAATTCATTATTCTCAGTTGACGCATCTATATCAAACCATGTGTAAATAAAAATAGTATATGACAGGCATGACGAAGTAAAAGAGTTTGATATAAATACACGTGATTTTAACTCATATTCGAATTATCGCTACACACTATAGATTACCTATTGTTAGCAAACATAGCATAACAAAAACTTGAGCGCTCTCCGTATTAATAAATTGCTGGTTCCTAATTGCAGCCATTGACACTCTATCTCAGAGAAGGCAGAGAGCTCGGTGTCGCAGGAGTTCATTGCCAACACGATGATTCTGCGGAAGAGGATTGCATAGACTCACGATACCCATCGATTATACAAGTAACAATAGTCAAGCAAACTAAATTCTACCATTTTATCTACAATGCATATGTTTCTCACAAGGGCTTCTGCAATTTGTGGAACTAACCGACACCATTTTCACTTTTGAGGTTTAGTGTAGAAAAAAGCAAAACATTGTGTTCAGGTGCTGCACAATTACTATGCAGTGATTTGGTTGAATGTTCCTCATGCTAGACTAGTGATGCTATGACCTCCATGGAGCTAATATCCTTCTCAGCGTCATCCGTACATCCTATCAGAGTTTTCACACAATGGATCTGAACCATGCAGTTGTTTGTCAAAATGAGTAACAGCCAGTGGGGAAGTTAAGAAATTAGAAATAAGTATATGAAGAGCTCTATGATTTCCGCAATTGGAGCATAGTTCAGGCACGACCTCACGTTGAGCACTTGTCAAAGATACACGAGGTCTTATGGACAATGTATGGTTACATGTTTCTTCAGGACTCATGCTTCTATATTTGATCTGGATGTTTTACATTCCTAGTAATAAGGTTCAACGCAAAGTAGGAAAACAAGAATAAAAGATGAACTATACATGACCACACAAGACAACATTAGTGCTTTGTCCCCTTCCCACCTTACAATGGACATAAGTGATATGGTCCCTCGATGCAATTCCTAGGAAACATAATACACATCTTGATATGCACAAGAGATGCCTATCCTTTATGGATGGTGCATAAAATTCAGCAGTACTTACTGTGCATAAAATACAGAGTTGAACCAACATCCTCTAGGGATGGTGGGAATCGCCAAAGGATCCATAGTCCATACCATGAGTCTGAACATGTTAGAACAAACTATGAGACTAGTCAAAATGGGGAGCATCGGGCGCGTTTGGTAGCCTGCATCATTTCTTGCGCCCTGCCAGACTAGGCTGCTCATAACCCACAAGTGTAGGGGATCGTTTATAGCCTTTTCGATAAATAAGAGTGTCGAACCCAACGAGGAGCTAAAGGTAAGATTAATATTCTCTCAAGTTCTATCAACCATTGACACAACTCTACGCACACCAAACGTTTGCTCTATCTAGGAAATAAAACTATAGGAATAAAACGGGTATGAAAGGATGGTTTTGCAATATAATAAAGAACAAGAAGATAAAAGTTAGTTGCTGCAGCAATAAACTATACTAAAAGACCATAAATAACAGAACCATGAGTGTGGAAAAGTGGTGGAAGGCGTGGCGGAATTGTTCATAATTAATTAGTGAAGTTATTCGGTTCATCGTCTTCGATACAGTTTTCTATATGAGAGAGGCAAAGCATACACGTTCTCAACTACTTGTGATTACTATATGATTGGAACATTAGCAAGCATCCGCAACTACTAACATTCATTAAGGTAAAAACCCAACCATAGCATTAAGTTCATAAGGTCCTCTTTATCCCATACAATGTCAAAAACCGGGATGGGGCTTAGGTTTCTGTCACTCCGGCAGCCCTACCCCCCGGCCTTCTTCACATACTACAAACCCTATGATGTTATCCATGCGCGCAAGTATATAATGGGCACCATAGGACTGTACCATATCAACATACAACTCGAATCAACCAAATACATTCAATAATTCAACCATAAGACAACAAGGAACTACATAAATATGACATAGATCATAGGATAATATTTTATAGCATCAAACACCATGTTTACATAGGGGATTACAAAGGTTTGTGAGAGAGTGGAACGCTGTAGCTAAGGAGGAATTGGCGATGGAGATGGCGGTGAAGCCGGCGGCCATGGAGGAAAGGGCAAGGCGGCCGGCGGCGGCGCCGCGTGGCGGCGGCCGGCCGGCCAAGGGGGAGCGCCGCCCCCTAACCCCCTTCCTCCATGACTTCTTGGTGCTGTAGAGGAGCCCTCCCCCTTGTAGATGAGGTCCAAGGGGGAGGCAAATTCGTGGCTTTTGGTGGCTGCCCCCAAAACTAGGGTTTCCTCTCTTTATATAGGTGGAGGCAATGCTTCCCGGCCCTCCGATGGATGGCCCCTTGATACAATGGCTCTTGGGCACCTATAGAACCTTCCTAGGGACCCCTCATATCCTTAATTAATGAGGTCCCAAAGTCGTGGCTTGGTCGAATCCTCCAAGTTTGGTAAGAGTTGGAGTCAATCACGTCACCAACTTTCGGAATCCCGTAATCACATATTTAGCCTTCAGTAAAACAGGGATTCCCGGAGCTACGGACCTCCGATTGGGCTGTTCTTGGGCTTAAATGAAAGTTATGGAAATTTCCCACAACTTTACAGGCAAATTGATTTTCAGTTGACGTCGTATTATGGTCTCAAACTGTCAATCTCTGAAATCTGTGAGGAGGACAGATTTCAGGAAAGTCAGAGTCCACCTCCAACAAGGCTCCTTTTGCGGTTTTGCCAATTTCCAAATGATTCCTACACATCAAAGTGTAAAACAAGAACATTGTGCACTTTTGCAACTATTAATAGGTTAGTCAAATTAAATCATAAACTTAGTATGAAAACAAGTGTCAAAGGTATAAAAGTGGCATGAAACAATCAAAAATTATAGATAAATTTGACACGTATCAACATCCCCAAACTTAATTCCTACTCGTCCCCGAGTAGGTAAATGATAACAAAATAATGTTTCATGTTGAATGCTAGGATCATGTCTTCAACAAATGCATGACAAATGCTATATAGGTAATGAAACTTAAACAATTGTGTTAGCTAATGAAAAGATAACGACGAACTAGGAGTTAGTAATATGAAATTATAAACATTAACAAGATTATAATGATCATAATAAAGCATGGTAGAGTGGTCTCCCGCTTGCCCCTTTAGTAGAGCAAAACATAAATGTCGGGCACCTCTTGAGATATTAAACAGAGACTAGGAGTAAAGTTTTTTAGAAATGATATAGAATCTCAAACATGCTCCACTCATTAAGACTTTGGGACAAAGCACATTATACTCAGAATGACAGCAATGCTCTATAAGATGGTGCTCAAAGAAGGATGACGACTCAACATAAACATAAAAGAAGGGCCCTTCGCAGAGGGAAGCAGGGATTAGTCATGTGCTAGAGCTTCTTATTTTTTATAGCAGGTGATAGCGCGAGAGGTGTTAATCAATCACGCTTCGTTGGGCACCCCAAGAGGAAGGTTTGAGGAGCACATCAGCAAGTTTTCCCTCAGTTAGAAACCAAGGTTATCGAACCAGTAGGAGTGAGGAATGCTTCAGAAGGTTGTCCACAACTGCAATGGCGCCAGAAAAAGAGCTGTTGCAGGGGAGACAGTGGAACCTGCAGAACACAATCAAACTACTTTGCCCCAACGAAGCAGTGAGGTTGTCAATCTCACCGGCCTTGCTGAATACAAAGGATTAAATGTATGTGTGGAAGGAAGCTTGTTTGCAGTAAATGAAAGCAGTAGAGCAGTTGATTTAATTGCAGATGTAAAAGAATAGACCGGGGTCCACAGTTCACTAGTGGTGTCTTCTCCATAAATAAAATACTACACATGCTGGGTAACAAATTACAGCTGGGCAATTGACAGAATAGAGAATGCATGACAATGCATGAACATTGCATAATACAGAGGATGATGATGTCTATATGAGATGCTTTGGGCATTACGACAAAATACATAGATAGCTGTTCCAAGCATACACCTATGCCTAAATAGTCCACCTTTGAGATAACATACCGTAAAATCTCTCCAGTATTAAGTTGCAAGCAACAAACAATTGCATGAAGAACTGTGCATAAAGTTTACTCCCTAGTAGCAACGGCACTCCCCCGTCCTTATATGTTTCTGTCACTCAAGCCAAGGCACACAGGGACCGAACCCACTATCTAGCATAAATACTCCCTCTTAGAGATACAAGCAACTACTTGATCAAGGCAATTACAAGTACCGGAAAGCATGCAAAATCACAAATAACATAGACATGATAATATCAATAATCAACATCACAAGGTACTTCTCTATTCATCGGATCCCAGCAAACACAACATGTAGCATTACAATAAGATGATCTTGATCATGATAGGCAGCTCACAAGATCTAAACATGATAGCACAAGAGGAGAAGACTACCATCTAGCTACTGCATGGACCCGTAGTCCAAGGATGAACTACTCACACATCTGTCCGGAGGCGGGCATGGTGGTGTAGAGCCCTTCGGCGATGATTCCCCTCTCCGGCAGGGTGCCGGGGAGAGCTTCAGAACCCTCCCGAACTAGGGTTGACGGCGGCGGCGGCGACGGATGTTTTTCTGGATTTTGATCGGGTACTTAGGGTTTTCTCGTCGGGGGGATTATATAGGCGAAAGGGCGGCGTCGGTGGAGGCCCGAGGGGGCCACACCACCTGGTGGCGCGGCAGACAGGTGGGCCGCACCACCCTAGGGTGTGGTCGCCCTCTGGTGCGTCTTCGGCTCCCCTTTGGACTCCGTGTGCGTGACGAAATTATAAGATCCTGGGTTTTTGTCCCGTCCGATTCCGAGAATATTTCCTTAAGTACTTTTCTGAAACGGAAAAACAGCAGAAAACAGGAACTGGCACTGGGGCATCTTGTTAATATGTTAGTTCCAAAAATGCATAAAAATGCTATAAGATGTAAACAAAACATGTAGCAAATGGTATGAAAACAAGCATGGATTATAAGAAATTATAGATACGTCGGAGACGTATCAGCATCCCCAAGCTTAGTTCTACTCGTCCTCGAGTAGGTAGAACGATAACAAATAATTTCTTAGGAGACATGCAAACTCACAATCTAGATCAACATAGTAATGCAAAACACATGATGTGAATAAGGTGATCCAAAACAATTGTCTATAGTTGACATTAAGCAAACAATGATTAACAAATGCTAGCTAAAAGAAGCTAGAACTTTTCATGAATCAGCGTGTTGGAGACTAGGAACCATACATAAGGTTTAGAAAGAAGAATAGTAAATTGTGTCTCCAATGTAAAATGTCAATCAATCTTCAAAGCATCAAATTCAGTTAATAATAGAAATAGCCAAGCTCAAGTCAAGTGTCCTTAATCCATCCACTTAACTTATCAACTGTTATGTAGTCCACTCAACTAATACAAGCAAGAAGAAGGCTTGGCACCATGAGGTTATGGCAAAGAGAATAATAATGGGGGTTTGGAAGGCCAAAAAGAAAGGCTCAAACAGTGGAAGAGGTAACCACAAGACAAGAGGAAGTCCCGTAGTAGACACTGAATGAGGAGTAGTGATTGCCATGCAACGGATGCACATA
Source organism: Puccinellia tenuiflora (assembly GCA_012064385.1). NCBI lineage: Eukaryota > Viridiplantae > Streptophyta > Magnoliopsida > Poales > Poaceae > Puccinellia > Puccinellia tenuiflora. Next base: position 526,884 of record QRDG01001470.1, on the reverse strand, counting down.
GAGCTATATGAATGGAAGCTCTCCAATGGAACTAGTGGGGGTGCATCCAACTTGCTTGCTCATGAAGACCTAGAGCTCACTTGAGGAGGCTCATCGTTGGAATATACAAGCCAAGTTCTATAACGTTTGGTCCCCACATAGTTATACTAATGAAGCATGAAAACTCACTACAATGATGTAGGTGCTACTAGCACAAGTGTGGAATAAAAGGATAGTAGTGTTGCCCCCCCTCTCATTTTATATTCTTTTTTCTTTTTCTCTTTTTTTGCGGCCTTTGTGGCTCTTTTATATTTTTCTCTCATTGGTCTCTTTTGGACTCTTTTGATTGGCCACTTTGGACTCTTTTCAATATGCTCACAGGTAGAGGCAACACTCTATTTTACAAGATGATCATCACATTTTTTGGTGTACTCAAAACTCAAAGACTAATACATGGTGTATGGTGGATATGCAAGACCGAGCGTAGTGTGGAAAAGATGTAGCACATGTGGAAAACCACGCATCACACTAACTCAAATGGTCAAGCAATACTATATGGTAATGAAGTAAAAATGACATAAAGTCATGTAATGTAAATGATGGATGTTGCATGGCAATGTATCTCGGAACAGCTATGGAAATGCTGTGATAGGTAGATATGGTGGCTGTTTTGAGGAAGATAGTTGGCTTATGTGTAGGAGAACAAGATGAAGATCTCCCACGGGGTTGGATGTACTTGCGAAGTATGCACCAATCTCAATGTGAAAAAGGGCAATGCAAAGCACCGAAGAGGCTAGCAAAATATGGAGGTGGAAGTGCCAAAAACCAAAAACTCACATAGCATGTCGTATATTGCAAACAACTAACAGTATCAAAGTCTTACAAATGGTTAGAGACACCCCGAGAGGGATCGTGGCGGCGACACAAGTGCCCCGTTGGCTTCCCCGACCGTTGCAGTAACTATACCATTAGAAACTTCTTTTCAACTAAGAGGAAATCACGACACTAAAGCACTATTGACTTAAGTTGTTTTTAGTTCAGAAAAGTACGGCTCCACGCTCTACTAACACATCTTCACTAATCAGCTCTTAACAACATTAACCAACATATTTTAACCATTAGTTATTTTAATACCTCAAAACAATTGAAAAGGAGCAAGTTATCTACACAATGGTCTACAAGACTATGCAGCTTTTCTCTATTTCATACCACTATCACAAGCATAGCATTTTCCAATCTAACACATCAACCAAGCAACTAAAACAACTCTCTAACAAATAGGAGTGAAACACAAGAGAGCTTAACACAAAGAACTAGCAGCCCTAAACAAGATAACATGCTAAAAGCGAGAGCTTACTAGAAAACAAACAGTAGCTAAGAATACTCAACAAATATAAGCGAAGCACAAGAGTGTTCATATGAAAAAGCGGAGCGTGTCTCTCTCCCACACAAGAATGCTAGGATCCAACTTATTAAGCAAACTAAAACACACACTCAAAATAAAAACAGACGCTCCAAGCAAAATACATAAGATGTAGCGGAATAAAAATATAGTATCACTAGAGATGACCTGATAGTTTTGTCGATGAAGAAGGGGATGCCTTGGGCATCCCCAAGCTTAGATGCTTGAGTCTTCTTGAATTTGCTGGGGATGACCCACCGGGGCATCCCCAAGCTTAGGCTTTTCACTCTTCTTGATCTCATCATATCGTCCCTTTTGCTTACTTGAAAACTTTCACCACATCAAACTCAACGTAATTCTCATTAGAGGGTTAGTGCATAAACCAAAAATTCACAAGTTCTACTGTGACACAAGCACACCTTAATGCATTATAACATTAGCTACAGCCACTGATGCTCAAAGAATCAAAAAGATCCAAATAAAATCGCAAAGGAAGCAATGCACAATAAAAGGCAGAATCTGTCAAAATCTGAACAGTCTGTAAAGACGAATTTTTTCGAGGCACTAGAGTTGCTCAAATCGAAAATCACTGAACTAGAAAAAGTTTCATACATATATGAAGATTCAGCACACAAAATCTCAAAGCATTTCGTCGCTTCTGGAATAAATGACGAATTTAACGGTGACAGACAGAAATCTGTTTCCTGTGCAGAAATCCAAATATAGCAAAAACTTTCTACTAGAGACCTTACTTGGCACAACATTGCAAGAAAATAAAGATACAAAGAAGTTGCTACAGAAGTAAACAAACTTCTTGACTCAAATAAAATAAAAGATACTGAAAATAAAATGATGGGTTGTCTCCCATAAGCGCTTTTCTTTAACGTCTTTCAGCTAGGCGCAGAAAGTGAACATCAAGTATTTCCAAGAGAAGAAGCATCAAAACGATAATTTGCTCTAACAATAGAGTCAAAAGGTGACTTCATTCTCTTCCTAGGAAGTGTTCCATACCTTTCTTAAGAGGGAATTGATATCTAATGTTGCCCTCTTTCATATCAATAACAGCACCAATAGTTCAAAGAAAAGGTCTTTCCAAAATAATAGGACAAGAAGCTTTGCACTCAATATCCAAGACAATAAAATCAATGGGAACAAGGTTATTATTAACCATAACATGAATATCATCAAGCCTTCCCAAAGGTGTTTTTGTAGAATTATCAGCAAGATGAATGTTCAAACAACAGCTCTCCAATGGTGGCAAGTTAAGCATATCATAGAATTTCTTAGGCATAATAGAAACACTTGCACCAAGATCACATAAAGCATTACAATCAAAATCATTTACTTTCAGTTTAATGATGGGTTCCCAACCATCTTCTAATTTCTTAGGGATAGAAGCTTCAAGTTTTAACTTTTCTTCCCTAATTTTCATGAGAGCATTGGTAATATGTTTTGTAAAAGCCAAGTTTATAGTACTAGCATTAGGACTTCTAGCTAGCTTTTGCAAGAACATTATGACTTCAGAGATATTGCAATTATCAAAATCAAAATCATTATCATCAAAAGTAATGGAAGAGGATCTCCCATAGTTCGAAAAATTTCAGCTCCTTTATCACTAGCAGTTTTGGTATCTTTTGGCAGTTTTAAGCGTTTTTCATGAGAAGTGAAACATTGCCAACATTGTTAACTTTAACATTATCATTAATAGACTTGTTATCATGTGAACCTGAACATTACTAGTGGTGGTGATGGTGTAAACTTTAACCATATTATTCTTTTTAGTGGCTTCTCTTTCTCTTTCCCACCTAGCATGTAGTTCAGCCAACATTCTAACATTGTCATCAATTCTAACTTGGATGGCATTGATTTTAGCAAAGGGCTTGCTCTCTTTATCATTGTTAGGCATAACTTTTAATTTTAAAAGATCTACATCAAGAGCAAGGCTTTCAACTTTAGAAGCAAGAACATCGATTTTACCCAACTTTTCCTCAACAGTTTTGTTAAAAGTGGTTTGTGTGTTGATAAACTCTTTTAGCATGGTTTCAAGATCAGAGGAAACACTCTTATTATTGTTGTAAGAATTACCATAAGAGTTACCATAACCATAATTGTTATTAGGAGGATATGGCTTATAGTTGTTGTTACCAAAATTGTTCCTATAGGCATTGTTGTTGAAATTGTTATTTTTAATGAAGTTCACACCAATATGCTCTTCTTGGGCAACCAAAGAAGCTAAGGGAACATTATTTGGATCAACAAAAGATTTACCATTAACTAGCATAGACATAATCACATCAATCTTTTCACTCAAGGAAGAGGTTTCTTCAACAGAATTTACCTTCTTACCTTGTGCCATTCAGAGTAGTTTACCATCATATCATCAAGAAGCTTTGTTGCTGCACCCAAAGTGATGGACATAAAGGTTACTCCAGCAGCTGAATGCAATAGGTTTCTTGAAAAAAAATTCAATCCTGCATAAAAGGTTTGGATGATCATCCAAGCAGTCAGTCCATGGGTGGGACAATTCTTTATCAAAGATTTCATTCTTTCCCAAGCTTGAGCAACATGTTCATTATCCATTTGTTTAAAGTTCATGATGCTACTTCTCAAAGATATAATTTTAGCAGGAGGATAATATTTTCCAATGAAAGCATCTTTGCATTTAGTCCATGAATCAATACTATTTATAGGCAAAGATAATAACCATTCTTTAGCTCTCCCTCTCAAAGAGAAAGGAAACAATTTCAGTTTTATAATATCTCCATCCATATCCTTATACTTTTCATCTCACAAAGTTCAACAAAATTATTAAGGTGAGCAGCAGCATCATCAGTACTAGCACCAGAAAATTGCTCTCTCATAACAAGATTTAACAAAGCAGGTTTGATTTCATAAAAATCTGTCTCAGCAGCAGGTGGAGCAATAGGAGTACATATGAAATCATCATTATTAGTACTAGTGAAGTCACACAACTTAGTGTTTTCAGCAGTACTCATTTTTGAGAAAAACAACACAAACCGAATTACACAAAATAAACAAGTAACTAATTTTTTGGGTTTTTGATATAGGAAAGCAACAAGATAAATTCTACACTAATTTTTTTGTGTTTTTGATATAAGAAAGCAAAACAAGACAAAGCAATAATAATAAGCAAGACTAAAACAAAGTAAAGAGATTGGAACTGAGAGACTCCCCTTGCAGAAGCTTCTCTACTCCCCGGCAACGGCGCCAGAAAGAGAGCTGTTGACGGAGGAGTGAGAAGTTTGGTACTTCGAGAAGCTTCTTACTGAGCACTCTTAACTCCCCGGCAACGACGCCAGAAAAAGAGCTTGATAGCGCGAGAGGTGTTAATCAATCACGCTTCGTTGGGCACCCCAAGAGTAAGGTTTGAGGAGCACAGCAGCAAGTTTTCCCTCAGTTAGAAACCAAGGTTATCGAACCAGTAGGAGTGAGGAATGCTTCAGAAGGTTGTCCACAACTGCAATGGCGCCAGAAAAAGAGCTGTTGCAGGGGAGACAGTGGAACCTGCAGAACACAATCAAACTACTTTGCCCCAACGAAGCAGTGAGGTTGTCAATCTCACCGGCCTTGCTGAATACAAAGGATTAAATGTATGTGTGGAAGGAAGCTTGTTTGCAGTAAATGAAAGCAGTAGAGCAGTTGATTTAATTGCAGATGTAAAAGAATAGACCGGGGTCCACAGTTCACTAGTGGTGTCTTCTCCATAAATAAAATACTACACATGCTGGGTAACAAATTACAGCTGGGCAATTGACAGAACAAAGAATGCATGACAATGCATGAACATTGCATAATACAGAGGATGATGATGTCTATATGAGATGCTTTGGGCATTACGACAAAATACATAGATAGCTATTCCAAGCATACACCTATGCCTAAATAGTCCACCTTTGAGATAACATACCGTAAAATCTCTCCAGTATTAAGTTGCAAGCAACAGACAATTGCATGAAGAACTGTGCATAAAGTTTACTCCCTAGTAGCAACGGCACTCCCCCGTCCTTATATGTTTCTGTCACTCAAGCCAAGGCACACAGGGACCGAACCCACTATCTAGCATAAATACTCCCTCTTGGAGATACAAGCAACTACTTGATCAAGGCAATTACAAGTACCGGAAAGCATGCAAGATCACAAATAACATAGACATGATAATATCAATAATCAACATCACAAGGTACTTCTCTATTCATCGGATCCCAGCAAACACAACATGTAGCATTACAATAAGATGATCTTGATCATGATAGGCAGCTCACAAGATCTAAACATGATAGCACAAAAGGAGAAGACTACCATCTAGCTACTACATGGACCCGTAGTCCAAGGATGAACTACTCACACATCTGTCCGGAGGCGGGCATGGTGGTGTAGAGCCCTCCGGCGATGATTCCCCTCTCCGGCAGGGTGCCGGGGAGAGCTTCAGAACCCTCCCGAACTAGGGTTGATGACGGCGGCGGCGACGGATGTTTTTCTGGAATTTTGATCGAGTACTTAGGGTTTTCTCGTCGGGGGGATTATATAGGCGAAAGGGCGGCATCGGTGGAGGCCCGAGGGGGCCACACCACCTGGTGGCGCGGCTGACAGGTGGGCCGCGCCACCCTAGGGTGTGGTCGCCCTCTGGTGCGTCTTCGGCTCCCCTTTGAACTCCGTGTGCGTGACGAAATTATAAGATCCTGGGTTTTTGTCCCGTCCGATTCCGAGAATATTTCCTTAAGTACTTTTCTGAAACGGAAAAATAGTAGAAAATAGGAACTGGCACTGGGGCATCTTGTTAATATGTTAGTTCCAAAAATGCATAAAAATGCTATAAGATGTAAACAAAATATGTAGCAAATGGTATGAAAACAAGCATGGATCATAAGAAATTATAGATACGTCGGAGACGTATCAAGAGGTTCTTCAATTCTAAAGTACAATAAACCGTCAAGGCATAACAAACTGTATTTTTAGTCTTTCAACATGTGTGAACATGTGCCAAGTCAATCTGAATAAATCTTTTGGAGGAGGATCCCACTTCACCATTCCACATTATGAACAAAATAACACATGTTAACATCAAAATAACATATTATACCCTATTAGCTAGTTGAGACTAACCATTAGAAAACATGAACTACGAAGCAACATTATACACACAGCATTTTTAAGTTTAAACAAATAACTAACCAACCAAATAAAACTCCAATCAACTCTCCAGAAAGGGTATAAATAAAAGATATAACAATCAGCTCATTATTGTGATGGTGCATGATGCTAACACAAAGATATAATAGATAATAAATTAAGATACAAACGCTCCAAGTTTATGCATGTTTCTATGTTGCTCAAAAAACAAAGTTTGAAGGTTTGCAAACCGAGAGGTTGTTGATGTAGAGGGATGCAAAGGCATCCCCAAGCTTATGTTTTGACCAATCTTGGATATTTCTCAATTTGATGTTCCTTCATTCCCTGTGAAAAAACTTCAACACAAAAACTCTCCCATTCTTTTTCTACGGTTAGACATTAGTATACTAAAGATAACATTTCCAAAGTGCTGCCATTAAACTAAAACAAATTTTGTTTTCAAGTTACAGGGAGGTTGCTTAAGTGGACAACTTTAAAATAATGGATGAGATCCAAAAAGAATCAAATGAAAACGCAAAGAGGCCACTTTTGCAACAAAAGTCAGAATCTGTCCAAAAAAACAGCACCTGGAAAACATAATTTTTAAGTAAACTTAAACGTCTCTGAAATTTTCGCCAATTTTTGAACTCACTGAGGATTAGTAGATACTTTCTCTGTAAAAACATTGTGACATTTCGAGCTTCCAGTAAAACATGAAAAATCGGGCAGTGAACAGAAAATACTGAAAACAGAAAAAACACTTTTTAATTATGCATCAACTACAACCAAATGGGTAAAACTTGGTACTTTATTTTTGGAAAACTAAAAGACCAGAGAGAAAAACAAAACAAACGGAAAGTAAAAACAAATCGACGCTCCAAGAATAGCACATAATATGCAAAGCAATAAAAATATAGTACCACGGGTGAAAACTGATGATTGTCGATGAAGAAGGGGATGCCTTGGGCATCCCCAAGCTTAGACGCTTGTGACTTCTTGTATATTTCAGAGGAGATCCATGGGAACCTCCCCAATATTGAGCTTTTATCCCTTCTTGATCTTCCTTCATCACCTCGCTCTTGAATACTTGAAAACTTCCTTCACACAAAACTTCTAATAAACTTAATTAGAGGGTTAGTTCTCAAACAAAATAATCCACCTTCAGTTCTCACTTAACAAATTAAATGAACTTGTTCCTAAACATTAGCTACTGCCACAAAGATCTAAGTGATGCTCCGGGATCAAAAGAACTCCACTTGCCCATAAAAGAAGCAATGTAAGAACAAAGACAGAATCTGTAAAAAACAGAGCAGAATGTAAAGATGATTTTTTTTTCGGGATACTGGGACACCTCAAATCAGAAAACTTAAAACTAATGAAAGTTAGAAAAAACCCTGATGCTTACTGTTAAAAATTTGCAGACCCGTATCACGTTCTGTGATTTTTTAGAATTTCGTATGGTGACAGACAGAAATCTGTTTCTGGACAGCAACTCAAAAATTTGACTTTCCTCTCATTAGAGGCTATTCTTGGCACAAAAACCGAAACAAAAAGGATACAAGGGAGTTGCTACAGAGGCAACAACACCCAAAAACAAAGAAAAACAAAAAGACACAGAAAGTAAAAATAAAACGGGTTGCCTCCCATGAGCGCTTTTCTTTAATGCCTTTTAGCTAGGCTTATTTTAATGATGCTCTCATAAGATTAAGAGTTGAAACAATAAGGAGAGCATCAAGGAGCAAATATCAAACACATTTAAATCTAACTCTCTTCCTATGCATAGGAATCTTGTAAGAAAATAAATCATTGAAACATAATGTAACTAGCATAAGAGGGCAAAACAAATACAACTTCAAAACTTTCAACATAAAGAGAGGAGACTAAATACTATGAGATATTTAGAACCATGTTTTCCTCTCTCATAATAACTTTCAGTAGCATCATAAGCAAATTTTAATAATATAGCTGTCACATTAAAAATTCTTGCAAAAGTCCACATTCATACAATTATTATATAAGGTCAATATGAGTAATATAGATCATGAACGAGACAACCTGATATTTGTTGATGAATAAGGAGGGATGCCTCGGGCATCCCCAAGCTTAGATGGTTGAATCTTCTTGAATATGCTCTTGGGGTGTACCTGGTCATCCCCAAGCTTGAGCTCTTGTGTCTTTTTGTTCATCTCATATCACCATATTGATTGGATCTTTTAGACTATATCCACCTAAAACTTCACAAAACTCATTAGTAGGGTTAGTACTTGTTAAATAAAATCCACTCATGTTCAAGCATTGGCAAATTTCACAATGTTTATTGAACATTAGCCACTGTAATACCGAGGTTTCTTATTATTTCCGTTGTCCGTCGAAAAACTAAGGAAACTTTTGAACCCTAAGTACAATATTGAATAAACACACGAATCTGTCAAAACTGAACAGTCAGGAAATATCGATTTCTAAGAGGTACCTACGTAGCTCAAATCAGAAAAGTCAAAACTAATGAAAGTTAGATAAAAGTATAAGTCTTTCTGTCAAAAATTATGCGAAAAAGATAAAATTCTGGTGATTTTAGGAATTTCGTGCAACAGGCGCACAGAATCTGTTTCCGGACAGCAAAACAACAAACTTGCATCATAAATAAACTAAAGGACATATATAGATTTTATTTTTATATTACAGTGGTATATACACAATATATACATGTTTTTAGCTGAGAAGCTTCCATGGAAAAATTTGCTTTGGTTTCATAGGCATGAACACAAGTGTTCAAGGTCGACCCCACTTAACCATTACTCATCTTTCCAATCACTTCTCTTTTTGAAAAAGTTTTAGATAACAAGTAGAACTAATTTTTTTTGTAATTCGTGCTCCCTATCCATACTAAGATAGAAAACAACTTACAACTGAAAGTAAACATTACTTAGAGATAAAGCAAGCAAGTGCACACAAGAATATTCAGCCCACGCTATTGCTCCCCGGCAACGGCGCCAGAAAAGGTCTTGATAACCCACAAGTGTAGGGGATCGTTTGTAGCCTTTTCGATAAATAAGAGTATAAAAGGATGGTTTTGCAAAAGCAAAATGTCAAAATTTAGAGTGGCAAAAGCAAAATGGGAAAAAACAAAAGTGGCAAAAACAAAATTTTCCCTTGTAGATGAGGGCCAAGGAGGAGGCAAATTCGTGGCTTTTGGTGACTGCCCCCAAAAATAGGGTTTCCTCTCTTTATATAGGTGGAGGCAATGCTTCCCGGCCCTCTGATGGATGGCCCCTTGATCCAATGGCTCTTGGGCACCTATAGAACCTTTCTAGGGACCGCTCATATCCTTAATGAGGTCCCAAAGTCGTGGCTTGGTCGAATCCTCCAAGTTTGCTAAGAGTTGGAGTCAATCACGTCACCAACTTTCGGAATCTCGTAATCAGATATTTGACCTTCAATAAAATAGGGATTCTCGGAGCTACGGACCTCCGATTGGGCTGTTCTTGGGCTTAAATGAAAGCTATGGAAATTTCCCACAACGTTACAGGCAAATTGATTTTCAGTTGACGTCGTCTTCTGGTCTCAAACTGTCAATCTCTGAAATCTGTGAGGAGGACAGATTTCAGGAAAGTCAGAGTCCACCTCCAACAAGGCTCCTTTTGCGGTTTTGCTAATTTCCAAATGATTTCTACACATCAAAGTGTAAAACAAGAACATTGTGATTATAGATACGTTTGACACGTATCAGCTGCACAGGGCCAAGTCCAGCGAATGCAGGCTTTGGGCCATGTTATGCATGTCGTTTGGTTGCTCAATTGGTTCATTCTTTGCATGAGGATAAAAAATGAGAGCTTGATGTTTGGTAGCCTACACAGTTCCATTTCGGTTAAGGTTGGTGCAAATACTGGGTGTTTGGTTGCTTGCTATGGTCTGATGCGGCTACCTCTTACCAATAGCACATACTGAACATACCATACACAGATTCAAAAATAGCACAAAGTGAACATAGCATAGACAATTCAGAATATGATCATAGCTTAGCAGTTCTAGTTCATCAGCGGAGGGGTTAATATATACCACCTCCCAAAATATTACATCTCAAGTTCTAAAGCATAGGGGTTAACGAGCAACTCATCGTGATGCATCTCAAGTTCATCAGTGGAGGGTTATCATGTACCACCTCCCAAATATTATAAACAAGGAATCAAACCTAATCCCAAAATTTATACTGCTTTTGGCAGTAAGCACGCAACAATGACCTTCTCTCTATGTCTGTCATGCCCGCATACAGGCAGTGCTCATCTTCGTGATCCACAAGATAGTTCAAAGCATGGACCAACATCACTGGACTGTAGACAGTAGGAGCTGGCATATTTGTCAATATGTAGATTGTCTTCATCCGAGCATAGTTGATGATGGGCTTATTAGGCAACTCCTCGTCCTTAGGGTGCACCTAACATTGAGAAGGCAGAATGTTAGTTGTGCTTCATCACGAAGTAGCGAAAAGAAAGAAAGATTATGAGTTGTCAATTCTGACCATGATGTGCGTAATCAACTTGTCTTCATCCATCTTGATGGTACTGGTTTGCTCACACCAAGTCACTCCTTCAATCTTCTACAGACGGCTGGTCCTGTTCCACCTATGCCTTCACTTACGCAGATGGTTGTAAATCTGCTTAGTGCTCACAGTAATCCTAGTGAAGTTAAGGACATCATTGCTAACCTTGTTAATGTAATGATCCTTGAAACCTTTATCAAAATGGATCCCCTTTTGTACGAGCTCACAAACCCTATTCAGGACAAACAGGGACATATATAGGAGCTGACCACTGCATTGGAGCTGTTGGAGCAATAAGGACAGGGACGACACCTATTGGATCATCAGTACCAATGGGCGGCACCTCGTTTATGTCAGGCACCGCATAGCGTATTGAAGGAGCATACATATCGGGAGAGCTAGGCGCAACTATGTTCTACAATACCGATGAACACACAAAATATAAATATATGACCCATGTCGAAGAAAGTGTTGATACTAAGCAGGACTTTTGCACAGATCTACCATGGATTATTGGGAGAGAGTACTAAGCAGTTCAACCTACCACAGATCTAAGACAAGAACATGGGTCAGAGATTTTTACAGCCGCTTTCGTATGAGCAGAGTAGCCGCCGATGAGATCCACCGCCGCCGCCTTGCAAGGAGAAGGCTTGCCGACGAGATCCACCACCACCGCCGCCTTGCAGGGAGAAGGCCAGTCGACGAGGAGCTCCACCGCCACCGCCTTGCAAGGAGATGATCCTGCCATCGCCGTTATCATGGAGCTAAAAAGGGGGGAAATGGTTATTCTCGATTTGGCCGCTGAGCGCGGAGGCTCTAAATAGAGAGGCCAAATAGCGCGGCCGTGGACGAATTTCTCCCGCCGGAAATTTCGTGCTCGCGTCATCTCCGCCTCTCTGGTGCCTGCAGCAGCTCGCACGCGTAGTTCCTCGAGGTCGCACGTCGGGAGCCTGGCTCCATGAGCATGGTCGATTCGAGCGTGCCCCTCGGGTCTGGCCTGTGGGTGCTTTGAGAAGCAGTCTAACCACAACGTGGAGGCCTTCAAGGCAACCAAACGGCTCGTCTTCGTCTCCCCAGGTGTGAGGCAACTGGGCTGCAACCTACCAAACACGCCCATCATATATTAGTATCATGCATATGATACTACTCATATAATATATAGTATCATACAGTAGTATCATAGGCACATCTTATTAATTTGTTTCTAGAATTCCATTATAAATGTGTGTACAAGATTTACTTGCTATTAAAATATTTATTTTGATGTAATATGGTAACGTAACATAGGTAGATACCACTATCGTCTTTTTTTCATTAATTGTTGTGCCACATAGGATTTTTGCCAACATGACATGCATGATACTACCTATGATACTCTTATTATGGCTAATGTGAGCATATTCTTGTGTCCAACCTTTTGGGTGATTTGACTGATTTTAGGATGAGATAACCTTACCTCATAATCATTTACTGGGACTAAGGTTTGAAACGACTCTGTCAACGTCACCAGTGCTATAACCCCCAGCTCCTTCAGGCCACGGATATGACTACGGAAAGGAACCGCACCAAGAACTACATGCTATGGAGGCACAAAACACAATCTAAGAACGGCATCAACAACAACAATGATATACAATGGGGGCATGAATTCGGCACCTCGTCTACTCTGTCCCACCAATGAAAGTTGGCTTCCATCTTGTTGCGGGCGACATTGCTGGCCAGAGTGGGGTAGAAAAGCACCCTAGCACCGCCTGCAATGAGCGTCCTCTTGGCGAAGTCAAACCACCCACCACCGCCACGTCCTGTCTCCTCGCCGCGACCGCGTCCCCTTGCCACCGCCCTGGCCCGTCGCATCGCCAGCATCGCCTCCTCCAGGCAACACCTTGTCCCACACCACGTCGCTAGAGCAGCTTGATAGACCCTCTTTATATACGCAGCGTGACAGGGGCCCACCAACCATAGTTGGGTTTGGCGCTGATCATGGGTGCGGGTGGACCGTTGGGCCCACGCCGCTGGAGATCAACCTAACACAGCTGCCCCCGACCTCCTCCCACCGCTCCACCTCAACCCACTCGTCCTCCTCCCACCGCTCCACCTCATCCCACTCGTCCTCCTCCGGCCCCTCCGGCCCTCCACCGTCTCCCACTCCTTCTCCTCCTCGGAGCTGTCTCGGAGATCCACCATCTCCATCGCGTCGCGCGGCTCGGTGCTCTCTCGCCATCCCGCGCTGGCTGCTTCTGGGTTTTGGGCGGAGCGGAATGGGGAGGGAAACGGTTATGCCAGTTCGGCCAGATGGGACAGTTTTAACTGGGTTCGATGCGGTGGTTTGACAGGCTGGCGGACTGGCGCCGGCGGCTGGCTTAAAACGGTTGGGTTGTTGCTCAAAGAAATACATAGTCTGGCTCAATGAACAAATTCTTCTTAGGCAAGTCCCGCGTGTGCAGCTTCATATGCTTCCTTAGCCTTCGACAGTTCTTTCTCTAAGTCCTAACTTTAAGAGGATATGCACCATATGGTTGCAGATTCCCAAGCAAGAACCCTTACTCAACACAATTTCATTTCATATAATGCTGCATCATTCACCAACTTTGCTACCTCGCCTTCTCGCATCATCTCACAAAGAATTGCCAGCTTCTTCGGGCCATCATATCATCTTCAGAGACGTTGAGATTTGTAGTAAAGCTCCAATTCCCACAGAATCACACTCAAAAAACAACAAGGCAGCGGTCTTTGTTATTTCATCATCAACCATCTTTGGTTCGCCATTACAGTCATAACGACTCGAAAAACTTTGCAGCCCTTGACTCAACGGGAGGCGGTCCTCTTCAGTCGGCTGTGATTCTTCTCCAGGCAGGGAACTTGGCATGCTTATCTGTATGCCCCACATTAACTCCAGCACGGTTGGGCCATACAGGTAGCTTATATTCAGGCCGGTTTCCAACAGTCATTTTCTTCCCAGCTCAGAGCCACTTCATGATCAACTCAGCTCAGCAAGTCCTTCGTTAACACCGGTGTTTTGATCGATGGCGCTGAACTTGTCCTCGAAAGTTTGAAACTAATTCAGCCCGACAACACTGTTTGAGTCCCAATTCTTTCAGCCCATATAACCTCCATGGCATCTGGTTCTTCAATGAGCGACCCACAGAAACTGAAAAATTGCCAAGTCAGAGGGCCGTCTCAAACAGAAGTAACACACTTCGAACCGCCCACATTGAAATCATAACGAGGAGCGAGCATGCGTGCCAGGTTTGCCATAGAAGGAGAAGGAGCTGTTAGGTTGATCTCCAGTGGCGTGGGCCCAACGGCCCACCCGCACCCATGATCAGCGCCCTGATCGGGGGCGCCCAACCCAACTATGGTTGGTGGGCCCCTGTCATGCTGCGTATATAAAGAGGTGGGGCCGGCGGTGCTCAGTAAGAGGTTTGTCGCGTGCCGCACACCCCACCGACACACCCACCGATTAGGGTTTCGCAGTAGTGACGGGAAGCTCCGCAGCCGCCGCCACTACCCACTATCTGCCACCACCGCCGCCCTCTACCATGGACGGCACCACGGGCTCCACGAGCCAAGGCGAAGGTATCCCTCTTCCTCCCCATCTTCTCTGTTTCCCCTCTCCCGAACACGAGTTAAATCGTTTCCTAAAGATGCTACTGTGGAAGTTCTAGACTAGATGATCCAACAGACATAACATTGGTATCAGAGCCACTAGGATTTAGATCTTCTCGGGTAGACAGAAAAAAAAAGGCATATTGAGATCTAATTTTTTCTAGATCGATTAAAGTAAAAGAAGAAGAAAAAAATCACAGAAAGTTTCCCCGTAGATCCCTAACCCTAATGCAAAAGGGGGCAAAGAAAATCTCACCGGAAAGCCACGACGCCACGTAGCCGCACAGAACCCTTCGGGGCAAAGGGCACCGCCGCTGTGCCGCTTGACAGCGGCGCGCTCACCGTCAGGTGCTCACGCACGCCGGAAAGGGGGCCAGCGGGGGGCGCCGCCACTCCACGTTCGCCGTGCGCGCCGGGGGGCAGAGGGGGCCGCAGCTGCTGGTCCTCTCTCTCTCTCTCACGCGAGCAGGGGGCGGCGGTGGAGGATAGAGAAAGAAGGTTGGGGCTCGCCGCGTAGGGGTCGCCGGCTAGCCGGCGGCGCACCAGCTCGACGGCGGACGGCGGCGCTCGGCGTGAAACCCTAACCCTAACGGAGCGAGAGACGCGGGATAGAGAAGAACAGAAAAGAAATGACCTAGGGTTTTTCTTCGGGAGGAGGAGTTCATCGGGTTTTGACCCAGCGAAAATTGTGTTGAACCGTCGAATCCATCCGACGGCCAGGATCAGCGGCGAACAGCTCCAGCGGGCCGTGCGCCGAGCGCGCCTGTAACGGCCCACCGGGCTGGGCCGCGAACAGGCCGTGGGCAGCGTCCGCGCCGCTCAGGCGACAGTCAGGCCGTGGGCCGTGGACGCTGCACTGGCGGTTTTCTCTGTATTTTTTTTCAGAAGCAAGTTTTAATGAATTCTGTACAATTTCTTATAGAATTTTTTGCTAAGATTTTTTCTATTCAAACTGATCCAACAAAATGTTTGCTTAGAAAACAGAAATGTGACAGAAATGTTTCTGCAAAGTATAAAGTTCATGAAATTTTATTCATGTTTTCCGCTACAAATAAATAAAAGTGCTCTTAAAGTGCAAATAGAAATAAAGTAAGAATTAAAAGAGCATGTTAAAGTGTTTTTAGTAATGATTATGATTCTGTTATGACCAACATTGTTAATAACATAATCATGATTTGTTAATTGTTGAACAGTGCAATGTTTGTGATATACAGAGAATATTTTTTACAGTTTCTACTGTAAAATAAAAGGACTCTCCTCTAATGAACCAACGAGAAAATTTAATTAGAGAGGAGGAAAAAGAGAAATACTTGTTTAACAGATTAATTATGGTGTTGTTACTTTCTGACCAACGTTGATGATAGCAGTACTATAATTATATGAGTTCTATAGTCAAAGGACTAGATCTCTGATAATTTTGCATCTAAGTGATCAATTTTCATAGAGAAGATAAAAGATCAACAAATGCTCTTGAACTATAGAAATATGTATATTTCATGTTTCCGCTAAAATAGAGTTGATGATAATGTTATTTTCTAACCAGAGTTCTTTATTGCAATAGAAATATTATCATCATATTGTTTATGAGTTTTATGCATTGATTCTATTTCTGCCCAACGGTGATGTAGAATTAGTGTAGAAAGATGATGTTTTATTCTAATTCTGCCCAACGGTGATTTAGAATATAGAAGAAAGTTTTAATGTGCATATCTTTAACCATACCAACGAAGGGTTATTTTTATGCTCATTATTGTTTATTATTATTGAATATTTTCTCAGACAAAGATTCTCATGTTTTCATTCGTGAAAGCAAAAGGATGGGTACTTGTGACCCGAAAGATGACCAAGAAAGGTCATAAAGTGAGAGAGTATGTTCTCTCTAAAGAATGACTGCAAAATAAAAATAATTCTTGGATGTTAATCCAAGAATACAGATAGATCACTGAGAGTCTTGTTTGACAAATGTCTTTCATGTACTCTCCATGCAGAAAACAGATAAATCATTCAGAGTTTTGTTTAACGAACTTCTTTCATGTACTCTATATGAAGAAATTTTTTAAACAAGCAACATGGATGCTTAATTTGACCAACGATGGATTAAGCATGTGTATAAAAGAATTTTCAGATTTATTTCTGAATTTGATGATTGAATATGCAGTATAAAGAGTCAATTGTGGCATCTATGTCCCTTATAGGGAATTACCCGCAAGACAGGAAAAGACGATAATAATACCCACGTGGTGGGAAAAGTCTGGGAAAATACCAGCATGGCGGGAGAAATTTTTCACAAAGGACTTATCCTGTATAATAGGAGAAAGATGTTATGACTCATATGTTTTTACATCGACCGTACACCTTATGTGTCATAGTTACAAAGCACTTAATGAGTCAAAAGAGAATAAAGTAACAGATGAAACTAAAGATAAGAATGGCATGCAAGTGTGACTTGCAAAAGTACCATTGAGAAAGAAC
Organism: Puccinellia tenuiflora; assembly: GCA_012064385.1. Classification (NCBI taxonomy): domain Eukaryota; kingdom Viridiplantae; phylum Streptophyta; class Magnoliopsida; order Poales; family Poaceae; genus Puccinellia; species Puccinellia tenuiflora. Next base: position 509,758 of record QRDG01001470.1, on the reverse strand, counting down.
TCTTGTGAGTTTTGAAAAGGAATGAGGAAAAAGTATTCCCACACGTTAAAAGACAACTTCATTTCGAATGAACCAGATAAAAGATAACTTCATTTTGAATAAAGAAGATAATCAAAGTTTCAAAATTGTGGCAAAAAGGTTCTTGCCACATTTCGAGGGGGAGATAGAGAATGTTACAGAATAAACTCCCCGATACTTCAGATAATGTGATGCATATTTGATGCATGTAAAATGCATACATGAACTTTGCACTATAATACTTGTTTTCCATTCATATTTGCATCATATAAGGGGTATATTACTGTTATTTAATGATTTTTGGTAATTAATAATGATTTCCCCTTTTTATGGAATTAATCCAGCGCAGGCAGAAAACCCCTATTTCTTTCCTTATTTGTTTCAGGGCCTTAACGACGTCATAATGAGCTATAAATTTATGGGGATCATTATTTTGGAAGGAGGAAGACCTAGGAGCGAAAGAAGCAAGCGAACGGAGGCCGGAGGGGCAAAAGGGGGTGCCCCACACGGTCAGGTACAGGGGCTGCGTGGGCCCACCTCTTTTGGTCCTCGTGGCCCCGTTTGCGTCGATCCTTCGCCCTGAAGCATCCTCGTGACCTAAAAACGCCTATATAAAGAGCCCCCGACGTTCTTCGAAGAGAGAGCCGCCACACGAGAGAAACAAGAAACAGAGACCAGGAGGCTGCAGATTGGAGGGGGGAAACTCCGGCGGAGCGCTGCCGGAGAGGTCTCCTTCTTCTCCATCGACATCTCCACCATCTCCATGATGAGGAGGGAGTAGTCCACCTCTAGACTATGGGTTTGTGGCAGTAGCATATGTATCTCTCTCTCTCTCTTGAGCTTCACTAATTAGCACCGTATGAGCTGCTGAACATGATTACGGTCATCGTTGTATTACCTTTGTTGTGGATCTTTTTATGAGTTAATATATGTTGAGATTGCAATGTTTATTTCAGTTATGAAATTAGATGCATATTATGTACCCCGTTCTTGTATCCTTGTTTTGATCAAGCATGTTTATGAGAGCGTGTGAGGGGGAACGTGTGCATTAGTTGGAGTAACGGGGGTGGTGATGTGATAAGCTGACAACTTAATATCATGATCCATTGGGTGTTTACCTTACTTTGTTGCCTCACTAGGGATAAACCAAAATACCATGTTGCAAGGTATGAGGAGTGACAAGCCTCTACCTATGACTAGATCCAGCATGTTCTTATTTTCACTTCATGTCATTAATCTTAAAACTATACTCTGAGTCATCTTAATTACTGAGGTGTATGATTTAGTTCGCATCTTGGTGGAGAATAAGTGAGACTAATAATCAAAAGGTCTCTATGTTAGGACGTGATGCCCATATAATTAGTAACATGTCATTAAACTTGTTTGCAATCTCATATGTTAATCCTATGTCTACTTATTTGCCACACTATATTAAAGAGAGAGTGCATGTGTGAAACCATGAACCCCGGTCCATTTTTAATCATAAAAAACAACTTTCCAACCACTTTTAAGCATCATTTACATTCAGCCATTTTAAAATCAGAAAATACAAAAACACTTTTATTCATTGCATACACATATAAAAACCCCCAAAATATCATCCATCATCATTACTATCATCCTTGCATTACTACTTACCACCATTGCATATTTATTTACTGTTTTGCATTCATTATTATCTTAATATCATTCTCACACCTTGTGCTTGACAACCACTTGGTGAGGTTGAGGGCACAAAGCAATCTACTTTGTTTGCAGGAAATCTAGAGAATGACAAGGAGATAAAATCCCCACTACTGATTCCCCGAGAGTTCGATATTAAACCCTCGAGTCACCCTCGTGGGGAAAAGACTTCCACTTCTACATACTCTGCACTTGGAGGCTCAACCTATCCCATATATTATTTTCTTTCAGTGTATCAAGAGTGCTTGTTGGCGTAGTTGAGGGAGAAACACTCTCATCAATTCCGTCATCACGTGTTTTTTCTGGCGCCATTGCCGGGGAATCATAGCTGGAAGGTTTTATCCAAGGATATCACAACAAAGTCAACTTCATCACCAACTTGTGGTAACACCTAAGCTTGGGGAGATTGCACCTACGTGAGCATCATCTTGTCCATCTTTACCTTCAAGCATTTTATTTTGTTTTGTTATTGTCTTGCATATCATTTTTAGATTTCGGTTTGCATATTTTATTTTTCAGTTTTGCATTTTGTTTTGCATTATTTTAATTCGGTTTGCATTATTTAGTGTCATTTTATTTTCAGTTTTGCATAAAAATTTAAAACACATAAAAACTTGCTAAAATGGGTGATAGGACTAAGTTGTGTGACTACACAAATACTCCAAATGATCAATTTATTGCTAAACCTATTACCACACCTGAGATACAAGCTGATAGCTATGAAGTAAGTCCTAGTTTGTTGAACTTGATAACTAGGGAGCAATTTGGTGGTAGTGCTGTGGAGGATGCCTCTATGCATCTTCATGATTTTGTTGAAATCTGTGACATGTAAAATGCATACATGAACTTTGCACTATAATACTTTGTTTTCCATTCATATTTGCATCATATAAGGGGTATATTACAGTTATTTAATGATTTTTGGTAGTTAATAATGATTTCCCCTTTTTATGGAATTAATCCTGCACAGGCAGAAAACCCCTATTTATTTCCTTATTTGTTTCAGGGCCTTAACGACGTCATAATGAGCTATAAATTTACGAGGATAATTATTTTGGAAGGAGGAAGACCTAGGAGAGAAAGAAGCAAGCGAACGGAGGCCGGAGGGGCAAAAGGGGGTGCCCCACACGGCCAGGTACAGGGGCCGCGTGGGCCCACCTCTTTTGGTCCTCGTGGCCCCGTTTGCGTCGATCCTTCGCCCTGAAGCATCCTCGTGACCTAAAAACGCCTATATAAAGAGCCCCCCGACGTTCTTAGAAGAGAGAGCCGCCACACGAGAGAAACAAGAAACAGAGACTAGGAGGCTGCAGATTGGAGGGGGGAAAACTCCGGCAGAGCGCTGCCGGAGAGGTCTCCTTCTTCTCCATCGACATCTCCACCGTCTCCATGATGAAGAGGGAGTAGTCCACCTCTGGACTATGGGTTTGTGGCAGTAGCATATGTATCTCTCTCTCTCTTGAGCTTCACTAATTAGCACCGTATGAGCTGCTGAACATGATTACGGTCATCGTTGTATTACCTTTGTTGTGGATCTTTTTATGAGTTAATATATGTTGAGATTGCAATGTTTATTTCAGTTATGAAATTAGATGCATATTATGTACCCCGTTCTTGTATCCTTGTTTTGATCAAGCATGTTTATGAGAGCGTGTGAGGGGGAACGTGTGCATTAGTTGGAGTAACGGGGGTGGTGATGTGATAAGCTGACAACTTAATATCATGATCCATTGGGTGTTTACCTTACTTTGTTGCCTCACTAGGGATAAACCAAAATACCATGTTGCAAGGTATGAGGAGTGACAAGCCTCTACCTATGACTAGATCCAGCATGTTCTTATTTTCACTTCATGTCATTAATCTTAAAACTATACTCTGAGTCATCTTAATTACTGAGGTGTATGATTTAGTTCGCATCTTGGTGGAGAATAAGTGAGACTAATAATCAAAAGGTCTCTATGTTAGGACGTGATGCCCATATAATTAGTAACATGTCATTAAACTTGTTTGCAATCTCATATGTTAATCCTATGTCTACTTATTTGCCACACTATATTAAAGAGAGAGTGCATGTGTGAAACCATGAACCCCGGTCCATTTTTAATCATAAAAAACAACTTTCCAACCACTTTTAAGCATCATTTACATTCAGCCATTTTAAAATCAGAAAATACAAAAACACTTTTATTCATTGCATACACATATAAAAACCCCCAAAATATCATCCATCATCATTACTATCATCCTTGCATTACTACTTACCACCATTGCATATTTATTTACTGTTTTGCATTCATTATTATCTTAATATCATTCTCACACCTTGTGCTTGACAACCACTTGGTGAGGTTGAGGGCACAAAGCAATCTACTTTGTTTGCAGGAAATCTAGAGAAGGACAAGGAGATAAAATCCCCACTACTGATTCCCCGAGAGTTCGATATTAAACCCTCGAGTCACCCTCGTGGGGAAAAGACTTCCACTTCTACATACTCTTCACTTGGAGGCTCAACCTATCCCATATATTATTTTCTTTCAGGGTATCAAGAGTGCTTGTTGGCATAGTTGAGGGAGAAACACTCTCATCAATTCCGTCATCAATATTATGCATCTAAGTGATCTATGATGAATTGTGATCGTCTGGGGAGTACGACGGTCATAATAATGATACCCCTAAAGTAAAGAGATAGATTTATTCCTCGATCTTTTATAGCTCCAAAAGGAGACTAAGGACTACTAAGACGGTACTCAAAGTGCCATAAAGAAGACAGATTGACAGAATAACAGAATAAACCCGAATAAAAAGGATTAAGGATACACCATTTGGAGTAATCTGGGGGAGCATGGTATGAACATACCTAAGGCTCGAATAGATTTTATCTGGGGGAGCTTATTGCTTTATAATAGAGATGAACAAGTAAACATGGATCTTGTGATTTAGGTCCTTGTAAGAGCTATTGCCTTTTGGCAATAGAAGACTACAAAATTAATTGCCTCTAGGCAATGACAGAGCAACACCATTCCCATATGAGAAAAACAGATGACTATAAAGTCTATATCAGAGAAATTTAAATGAAGATTGATCCCACCTCATTTACAGAAATTATAAGAAGCGCTCAATCGTTTTTTACAAGTGTCTACTTGTCTTAATGATTAGAGACTATGTGAATCCCGACGATGTTTGGGACTCATAAGTAATTTCCAATGGAGCCAAAACAGTAGGCTATAAAGGGTCTACAACACCAATGTGACTCCAAAGGAAATATGTAAAGAGCGATTTTAAATCGAAGGATTTGCGCGAAGAGAATAAACAGATTACAATGAGTGCTAGTGGCACATAATGATCTGAGTTACATCAGATGAAAGTAAAGAACACAAGGGATCTTATGGACTAGAGCAAGTCTCTAGAATCAGATATTATTTTGGGTTAAAGAGAATGAGAGGACAATCGCTTTTGTACAAACTTATAGAATGGGAAATTCATTTCCTAATCCTATGTATGTGGATGATATCCTACTTACTAGTGGTGATGTCAATCTACTACCGGCAGAGAAAAGAAGTTCTTGTCCTCAAAAGAGAATTCTCGGTAGAGTGTCTCTCGTTATAAGTATCGCATGGACATGCTGAGAAGAAATCTCTAAAGCATGCATGTCGAGAAAACTTACGCCTGTTCTTATTGTCAAGGGTAATGGAATTGAGAACTTTAGTGTTCCAAAAGATAACTTAGAACGGATCAAATGGATATGGTACCATATGCTCCAGTTGTTGGAAACTCAATATTACCCTGACAATTCACGTATCCAGGTTGTTTTAGCAATGTCCAATCCAGATATAGATCACTGGAATGGAATCAAAGATATCGGCCTCATGCTAAAAGATACAGAGTGCTCTCAAAAGGTTGTGAGTACAAAGATAGATCTATAAGAGTACTCTCAAAAGGTTGTGAGTACAAAGAAAGAATTTGTGAAATGTATAGCGAAATCCACAATTGTCGCTAAATTTCACATTTGGAGTTTTTGTGTGGAGAAGCTCCAAAGAATGAAAAGATTGACATCAGTGTGATGTAAAGACATGTTATAGCATAATATGAGGCCGAGGGACAGGCAAAATGGTTAAGGAAACCTGTACCCGGAATTGATAATGGTTGACAACAGCAATAACCATTAAGTAATTCACTCCTAAGACAACGAGTCAAGTGTGGTGCCAAACACATTGACACAGAGTTATACGTTGTAAAGGAGAAAGTCCGGAATTATGTTGAAATGCTTGGAGCATAAGAGGAACAGATAAAAGAAACACATAACTGTTTGCAGATCTGCTAATTAAAGGCTTACCGCCTAGTGTGTTTGGAGAACACATAGTCGACATGGGTTTTATGGTATAGTCTATATGATTTCCGGACAATAAAGAGGCCCAAAAGATTAAAGAATCTATTTCAAAACAAAGAGGTATATTGTAGCTGTTTGATTCTATCGGCAATTGAGCTGAGACAATGAAACATGCTCTATGTATCGATCTGTGATGAAACGAGTAAAGTAAAAGGTAAAAGTAAAAGCTGAGATCAAGGGGGAGAATGTTAGGTTGATCTCCAGCGGCGTGGGCCCAACGACCCACCCACACCCATGATCAGCGCCCTGATCGGGGGCGCCCAACCCAACTATGGTTGGTGGGCCCTTGTCACGCTGCGTATATAAAGAGGTGGGGGCCGGGGCGCTCAGTAAGAGGTTCGTCGCGTGCCGCAAACCCCACCGACACACCCACCGATTAGGGTTTCGCAGCAGTGACGGGAAGCTCCGCAGCCGCCGCCACTACCCACTCTCTGCCACCACCACCGTCCTCCACCATGGACGGCACCACGGGCTCCACGAGCCAAGGCGAAGGTATCCCTCTTCCTCCCCATCTTCTCTGTTTCCCCTCTCCCGAACACGAGTTAAATCGTTTCCTAAAGATGCTACTGTGGAAGTTCTAGACTAGATGATCCAACAGACATAACAGGTGCGAGCCCGCGACGTCGGCCCGCCGGAGGAGGAAGACGAGCGAGCCCCCATCGCTGCTTTGCCGGAGGAGGAGAGAGCCAGAAACGCCGATGCTTCATCGCCGCTAGAGGAAGATGCTGATGCGGGTTTGCGGCCGTGTTTTATTTTTCCAATATATGTGGCCACCTACTACACTCACACTCTGAGATGAGGCCACCGTCATTGTCAGTGTGTCACTTGCATTTCAACAGGCCATAGCAAGTTACCTACTCTATCTGATCCATTAAAAGTGTCACTTATTTTGTACTAAATTAGTATAAACTTTGTACTAAGTGGACGACACTTTTTATGGATCGGAGAGAGTAGGAAATTCCTCTCTAATCTCATGAAATCACCGCACACAGGAACGGAATTGTGATTGTCTAGAAGATAGGAAACGAATGGTGAAAATATCTCTCTGAACACAGGAACGAAATGGTGATTGTCTAGAAGATGGGAAACGAATGGTGAAAATATCTCTCTGAACGAAGGTTAGAATGATGAATGGGCCGTTTGAAATTCATGTGTGAACAATATTTATTCTCGGACGGAAGAAAATTCAAGATTAAAGTTTTGTGATCCCTGCAATTTCTTAGTAGATGAATTTCATAGTTCCTCAGAACTAGTCAAGTTTGTACCGATCATTAGTTCATCACAGGTACGATCCCGACCAGTAAATTGTTTGCTCGGGACAGGAGTTTGGCCCAGTTTTGGCAAGAGAATGAATCAAGGCCAAGTCAGTAAACATATGTTGCAATCAGAACAAAAAGGTCCTGTAACAATATAATACTCCAGAGATATCAGCATCTATAAGAAAACCTGAGCACTTTTAACAACAACTCCGCATGCTGAAGAACAGAGCAGATGGCATGTCGTTTACTTTGCGAACAAGTCATCTACCACGGATACAGAGAGATCAGTCAATTCTCATCTTGATATTTATTCCACAGATAATCAAACATGCTAAAGGAACTACATAACGATACTGAAGAACCACGATCGGAAGTTCCAAGTTTTGCTAATTACAACCCCAGTCTGACACCTATATGGCTGCAAATTAATGTCCAAAGAAAGTAGAATCTAGGTTCTAGGCTCCAGAAACAAGAGATATGGACTTCTGTCGGCCATCTGGAATGGCAAAAAGCACAATTGGTTTCGATGACTGGACAAACGGAGCATCACATCTGTAATACCCTTTCCTTTCAAGCTGTATGACTTCTCCTTGCTTGACAGTCCGCATGTTCGGGTCTCCAAGAGCTAGAGCTTCCCGTCGAGTGCATGGATTAAGATTGTCAAGGAAGTTCTCATGTTCTTCCAGCTGCAAAAGTGCCACGCGTTAGGATTAAATGAACATGTAGATATACCACTTAATGGTTGACCAAGATAACATGGACACAATGATTGAAGAGATAACATCATCGTACATATAAAAATAAAAAAACTAAATATCTCTGATATCAGCTCCATCAATAGTAGAGTGAAGTATAAGTAGGGTGCCATGTTGAGTTTCAAAGACCAACCAACTCAACGAAAGGCTCAAAATCTGTTGAGCCAAGATAAGTTGGCCGCCTAAGTGAAAGCATTCATACTACAATAATAACTAATGTAGCAAATAGGTAGTATAAGAATACGGTTCCGGTGCTCATGTGCTTGCAAGTGAACTTAAAACGCGATGTCTCACCTTTTTCTTATTAATTAGGTAGTCAAAATCTACCAAAGAGAGAGACACAAGGTCTTCAATATCTGATAGCCATGTTAGCTTCAGCTTTGTCGTCTTCACTGACCCGTCAAGATGGAGTTCACCAACTAGTTGAGTAATTGTTCCATTATCTGTCTTGATTTCTTTAATGATAGCATTTCCCCAGTCCATCAAAGTGACTTCCTCGCCCATGCTAATGGCTGATGCATCAGCATACTCTAGCCAAATTCTGTTTGCGAACGTTGTAGCCTTCTTTCCAGCACCCTCATATTTCTTGTGCCTTGGTAAGATGCGAACAAATGGTTCCTGTGGACCATTGGTAAGTGTCAAGACCACACGTTTCTCTTTCACCACAGCAGTATGCCTTCCACACACTGGATCAACTATCTTCTTGTTGATTGTCCAGAGTTTATCCCACTCCATAAGATTCAGATTTTTTGAAGCGCCCTTCATAAATAGGAAATGCAAAATAAGGAAAGGAGTTAATAACTCAACCACACATATATTGATTAGATCAAAAGAGTAACTCAGCAGAAGATTACTTGCTCGAGTATAAATTGGATCAAGGCTTCGATCTTCAAGCCACGACGTACTATTCCTTGTACAGTCGGAAAGCGTGCGTCAGTCCAGTCCTCCACCTTCTTGTTTTGGACAAACCAGAGAAGCTTGCGCTTGCTAAGAACGGTATAAACCATATTCAGCCTGCTGAACTCATAGATTTCAACCCCCCGCAGCCCCATGTCCTGAAGGATACGATAGTACTGTGCGTTCCTATCATGGTATTCACTTGAACGAAGAGCATGAGTCACTCCTTCCAATGCATCAACAAATGGACAAGCGAAGTCATATGTTGGATAGACCTTGTATTTTGAGCCAACGCGGTGATGGGGATCAGGGTTGCAACGGTAGTAAACAGGATCTCGAAGTGATTTGTTAGGGTCCTGCATATCAAGTTTACCACGCACACAGCACTGAGTACCCCTCTGGGTACCATTAACCATCTCATTCCACAACGACAAGTTCTCCTCGACAGTACTGTTTCTACATTTAGATTCCACACCGTCCATCCTTTCACTTCTCATTTGCTCCTTGGGTGTATCATCAACATATGCCTTTCCCTGCTTAATCAAAGATTCAGCCATTTCCATTAGCTTCGGAAAATAATCTGATGTGTATGTAACTACATCGTATTTAACTCCAAGCGTCTCAATATCTTTCAGGACGTTCTCAACAAATTCGTTGCTTTCTTTCGAAGGGTTTGTGTCATCAAATCGAACTATCAGACGACCTTTATATCTCTCTGCAAAATACTTGTTCAGCAGTGCAGCCTTTGCATGACCAATATGGAGATAGCCACTAGGCTCAGGGGCAAAACGTACGCAAACCTCCCCAACTTTTGCACCTGGGAGATCGATTTCATGACCTGAGTTGTTCTCCTTCAAACCAGGCATCTTTTCTTTTAAGCATGGCGCAGGAGATTTGCCAATTCCTCGCCTTCCAACATAAGCAGCTGTAACTTCATCCAGGACGTATGCAAAGCCTACAGCTATGCTGTTGAACCAACGGACAAGGTTTTGATATTTCTTTGACTTCCTTAGACTTTCCCATCGTTGACCAGTTCCTGAAGAAAAGAATTGTGACCTCCATGGTAAGACAAAGAGAAAAATAAACTGCACATGAAAAAATTAAACCAGAAATTACCTGTGAGATTTGACCACACCACAATGTCAGCAATTGACAGCCCATAACCAACCAAGAAGGTTCGAGACACCAAGTATCTATCAAGAAATGAGCAAGCAGCTTCAAATTCAGAGCCTGAACGAATGAGTGGAGCGTACTCGAGCCATTGGTCAACCTACAGATGCATAAAAATGGCAACTTAGAATATACTGAGAAGATCTTGAAAATCATAGACAAACACCATATGTAGAACAGAAACATACATGTGCTGCCTGAATAGCATCCTCGCCATAGAGGATTGGACCAGATGCAGCACGGGCAATGTAACGAAGAATTGTGTTGACGCCGTGTATAAAATCCCTGTACAGGGATCATGATAGATTATCAAGACACTACTATAAACTCACATACTTAAATACTGCCAATGTCAAGGACAATTGCTAGTGGAAAACCACATTTCAACAATAAAACTGCTTTGGTCGACCCATAATATTCTAACAGTCCACATTTCATCAACATATATTTTTTTAACCAGGAATATTATTAAAAATGAGCAGATTAAAAAGAAGAGCTAGGCATAAATCATGATAATAGTGACCAGTTGACGTTAAAAGAAAGCAAATGCAGAGGCCAAAGCCTAAACCTGTACACTGAAAGGTAATCTTACCCAGAATCCAAGTGCAGTGTAGGCACTGAACCTGAGGTAAGGCAGGGATCAGTGGTTATGGAAACGCCTGCAATCTCAGCAGCAGAGATGATGGAAAGGGGCGGGTTGTCCTGGGGGAATACTAGTTTTGCGGCTTTCACCATCATCCCGTCCTTAATCAGCCATTCAGGAATCTGCGAATGGCAGAAAAACGCATTAAGCGGTATGGTCAAATGAAGAATTCATGAATCACCTGTTTATCTTTTCCTTTTCACGAGCAGCAAATATGCATTAACACCATGAAAAGTTCTAGCAAAGATGCAAATCACAGACTTACTTCTTTGTACATATTGTTCAGCCAAGCAATTTCAGAAGACCTACACATGAGAAAACAAAAGGAATTAGCAGGTACGGCAATTGAAATTTTCAACAATAATTTGTTTTAAGAAAAAATGCACACTGTTGATTGATAATGACCACATTTCAGGCTCCGAAGCAATTCTCACAAGATTAGGCCTTCCACAAAGTATTAGCTATGGGAAAAAATTATAGATAATTTGACTACTAGGCTTTAATTTATTGCCTGTAGGAAGTGTCAGCCCCAATGCATTCGCAGGTATAAGGATTAAGGGCATGAAGGATTCATGGGCCGACCCCTCCCAAGTCCCACCCTGTAAGTACATAGGTGAACCTTACACTTTTCTACCCAAGAGGATTGCTCCAATACAATCCTAATCAGTAAACACAAGCATTTACTGAAGCACTTCCATTTATTAAATTATTCATGTACGAGTTTTTTTTAATAATGCATATACACGATCCTCTTAACTCAATAATCTGCAGCACCTGCAAAATCAGATGCCAAATATGTACACGGACACGGTGCTGCCTATGCAAACAACAATATATGTTTAACGATCACGACAATACACACAAAAGGTGTACACGGACACGGTGCTGCCTATGCAAACAACAATATATGTTTAACGATCACGACAATACACACAAAAGGTGATATACTCCCCTGTGCGAACAGAGAAGAAATTCTCGAAAAGAAAAGAGCAAACAGAGCAGGGACTGAGGGGGATAGAGAAGGCAGAGGTGAGCTTCACCTTCTCGCTGACGGCGGTGGAAGTCAGCGATAGGGCGGCGGCGAGAGGGTTGGTAGACGCGGCGGGGCGTCGGCGAGAGGGTTGGTAGACGCGGCGGGGCGGCGACGAGAGATGGGGTGACGGGGCGGGGCGGGGCGGCGACGGAAGAGCGAGGCTTCTTTGCGATGGCCGATGGGGGAGTGGAGACGTGGTTGGAGACCCTAGTGGGCTCGCTGGGACGTGCGGGGCTTTTCCGGGAATGAGGATCGGGCAGGCCGCTCTGGAGGATTTGAGCGGGCCATTCTGGAGGATTGCAGCGGGCCGTGCCAACGTGCCGAGAGACCCTTTTTTCAGATATTGTGAGCATACAAAAGTTCTCAAAAAAGTTGTCAAAAAAAATCTCAAAAAAAGTGTTGTGAACATACTTCCCTAAAAAAACAAATGTTGAGAGCATACGACCCCGAAAAACTGCTCCGAGTAAAAAAAGGGATGTTCTCACATGTTGGAAAATACAAAAACCATATGAATTTTAGATAGCGTAGTAGTTGCGACTTGCGAGTTGTGAGTGTAAATGCAGTATATATATCCTCATTAGGGTGTCAAGTGGGATCCCATCTAAGTCCCACTTGTAGTGCATTTTGCTTTTACTAGTGTAAATTTTGGCACAAAATTTTGAACTAGAAAAGGCAAAATACACTAAAATTGACATCCCGGCGGGATCCCACCTTGACACCTTAATCCTCATCAAACAGTGGGCATGGTGCCAGGTTTAATACCAAAGATGATCACCTATACATGCAGGGGCAGCGCGTAGTGGAGGGCATATTGGGCCATGACCCGTCCTTGTTAACTTAGGATTTGGTACACATTTTATCCTTCATGTTGTGTCATGCTTTGCTAGTGTACATACCACAAAAGGCAAAGCCCACATACGTGACGATAGCGCCAAACAGTGAATAAAAATCAATGAATGCATCTAATCGTAAGGAGATTAGTACAAATATCACTAGAGAAAGGCAGAAAACGATGTCAAAACATGAAAATCAAAGATATGCATCGCCCCCAAATCAATCTGCTCCAACACCAATAAGTTCCGATACGCCAAGGCCTGATCTGAAGCACGTCAACTTGGATCCGACATAGCCAGATAGAAGCACCATATGTTTGTCGGAGAAGAAGAATGACAGGGGCGAAAACCGGGCGCGTGACCACAAGAGACCAATTAAGGGAAACAAAAGGTGGAAGAAAACAAGCATGCAATCTCCAGAATCACACATAAGCATAAGGGAAAAACCACCACGAACATGCGCAATCCCGTCAGTGAGGAAGATACTCCGGTGAAACCCTAGGAAAACAGGTGTTGACGCGACCCAGCTTCGATAAAGGCGAGGATGTGGCCTACCGATCCAAAGAGAGAGAGAAGAAAGTTTGGCAGGGATTCCAAAACATATAGAAAACATGGATGCCGAAACTCAGTCATCTCAGAGTTATTTTGTAAGGGTATTTAACAAGAATCGGGGCCTCTTTGATTCGCATGTAAAATCCCTGAGCTAGAAAAAAACACAAGAGTGCAATGCCATGTTTATTTCATCCCGCGGAATTACGTTTGCTTGCTTGCGAAATCTCCGATTTAGAGCTTGTGTGATTCAAAGCAGAAGTGGAAGAATTATGTAGGAATAGAAAAATTTCCTATGGTTGCACTATTCATTTGTTTGGGTTAAAAGAATTGAGGAAAGGAAAAAAACGCAACAAGTTTCCTTTGATCTTAGTTTTAAAAGAATTCCGTAGGAATTTTACAATCCAATTGGACCTCCTTTTCAAATTTGTATGTACGAAGAGGCCTTTAGTGACATAATAGCATTATAATTATACTTTCTCATGTGATTTTACCATGTTTATTAGAAATTTTGTGTTCTTCATATTTCTGTGAACCAAACAACTAAGTTTACATGATTGATGTGTTTTTCAAATCTCTTTTTTTGTACATGCATTCATGTATTTTTTCTATTTTTCGCTATTCATGTGTTTTTTAATCCTGCTAACTATATGCTTTTATTTATGGAGGCCCTTTAAATCAAAGAAAGTCCTCAATGTATGGAGAAGAAAGTCCACTTTTCATCCCTGAGCCCTATGAGAAGTTCACTTTCGATCCTAAAATTCTTTTTTGTTCTGAAACAAACCCTGAACTCTTAGAAAAGTCCATATCACATTTAACTCGAGAAAAACGCTTATATGGACAACATGTAGCACAAAAATGATAACCGGGCTGAATAAGAACCAACTTGATCGCCTCTTCCAATGTGTCAAAATCCACCCTCGAAATCTAAATACTACAACCTCTAGATGATGTAGGGCTAGGCCCGATCTTCACGGATTGGAGAGGAAAGGTGGACGAACACGAAGAACACGGAGGGGAAACGGGGGAGATTCGTGGGCAAAACACAAAGGATAACTAGCAAAACCTACAGAGATCTCCACCCAACAACAACCCTAAAAAAGGAAGCCTTTGGATCGAAGAATCAAAGCCAATCTTACTCTTGTTGAAACCGATTTCTCTTACCGGCCGGTCCACCGATCCAATAGAATCACCGCAGTGAAAGATTGGTTTGCACTACTAGAGACACCTCAGTTAAAGAGTAGCAACAACAAGATCCATCCTCTAAGAGGAACCCTAGCACAGAGGGATGAGGAGCATGGCTCACCAGTCTCAAATTCAGTCTAACCCTAGGAAAGGAAAGGGAGGTGCTATTTATAGTCTATTACAAAAAGGTGCAGAAAAGTGGGAAACCGGCCTGAGGGCCGGCCTAGGCCGGCCGGGAGGCCGGCTGACGCAGGCGGGGCACCGGCCGGGAGGCCGGCACGGGGGCCGGCAGCGTCGGAGTGTAGCCCGGCCTGGGCGCCGGCCGGGAGGCCGGCTCGGAGGCCGGCAGCATCGGAGTGTAGCCCGGCTGGGAGGCCGGCGGCCTCGGGTGCGGGCCCGGCCTGGGGGCCGGCCTGGGCCGGCTGGGAGGCCGGCGGCCTCGGGTTGGAGCCCGGCCTTGGGGCCGGCCTAGGCCGGCTGGGAGGCCGGCCACCCTGTCTTCGCCTCCTTCCTCCTCTTCTTGTCCATCTTCTTGGATCTCCTCTTGTTCATCTTCTCCATCATCTTGGACCTTCTCTTGGTCATCTTCTTGACTCCATTGTGGGTCATCATCCGGGTGGATCCTGAGTATGCACAAGGTACCGGCATGAAGTAGCAAACCATTCAAAGCGAGGTCGAGATCACACATCGAGACGAGCGAGGTCACCTTTTCATTAAGAGCCTTGACTCTTGATCTTGTCATTGGGCCATTTGGCGTGGTGTCCATGGTGTTGTCCACATGTGGGGCTACATCACTAGATCACCCGCGACCCACCCATTCGGATTTAGTATAGCTAGTCTGTGTCGTCCTACTCGACTACTCGTGCACGACCTTCAACCTTGTTTGGCCCGTCTACGACCCAACTAATCCGCATCCCTAACCCATCTACACCTCCAGACCTCAATACTCGCTCAGACTGATGTCGAGTTCAGCGTTGTCGATAGCATCCCATCATCGATGCGCTCATCGGAGGAATCTCATGGCCGATTCATGCTGCCAAGCTTGTTCCTTCAAGCTGAGAGGCGCAACTAGCCGGTCATCTTTAAAAAGGTGAAGCAATGGGGCACTACACATCACAATTTCCATAGGTCAGATTGGTTGTGAGCTTTTTCAAGTGTTCAAGTTTTCTTTTGGACCAAACAGAAATTTTAGAATGAAAAATTAACTTACTCTAGAGTTCAGAAACGAAAAGTGGACTTCCTTCATGTATGGAATAGCAATGTTGAAGCAATAATCCGCACTTTCGCAGGTTAGCACTTGCTGAACTATGCAAATACTACTAGCATAATCAGCGTGCTTCGTTGGATACGCAAATACTGGCATTTCGTTCGTCCATTTGCTGTACCGACATCCATTAGTAGGGAGCCCGAGTCTACCTGAAATTCAGAACCCAAATCAGCGCTACGCTGAAAGTTTGGAACGTCCGACATAAAGAAATTGGAGACGAAAGCCCTGGTGGTAATCTACTGCGTTGCTCTGCCTTCAGCTAAGCTCTCTGTTATGTGTTATCCCTTTCTGGTCTTACGATTACACGGTACTAGAAGCACAGGTGAGAAACACATCAGCCTGATGTGCTCCCTTTTCGCACTACAGTTACACACTCAATATTTACATCACAACATACCGACCGTCACACGCAGAAGTTTCTCTCACAAATCATCAGTCACAGACTAATGCGCCTGCAAACAGAGCTCCCGGAGAAGAAGAAGAAGAAGAAGAACCGAAAAGAAAAGGAAATGAAGAGACCTCAACCGACAAAAAAAAGAACATCCCTACGGCCGAGCTGCTGAGTCTACTACTACTGATGGTAGCAGTTCTGGTTGAGGGGAATATTCCGGGGAGCCCCGAAGCCGTTCCCGGCGGCGGCCAGGTTGGCGCAGGAGCTCGCCGCGGGCTTGCAGGGCTTCATCTTGCGCGTCGGCGGCTTCTCCTTCTTCTGCAGGTCCTCCAGGCTCCGCACCTCCGACATGCACGCGAACGACTGCGACTTGCCCTGGTAGTACATCGACAGCCCCTTCCTGCAGAGGACGACCACGGTGAGCTAACAAGCCTTCGTCGTCTTCAACGGCTAACTAATCGATTGCTCAGGTAGTAGAGTACTTACTTGGCGGGGAGGTGCGCCGTCATGCCGGACATGTCGTAGATGCTGTCGGAGTTCATCCTCCTGAGCGGCGCCAGCGGCGGCGCGGGCTGGCGGCGGTGGTCCGGGAAGCGGTCGACCCCCTCGTCGCCCGAGTCGCCGCCGGAGGAGTAGCCGCACGACGTCGCCTCCTCCTCCTCGCCGAGCCTGAAGCTCATCTCGGCAAACAACAACAAACTCAACGTCGTCTCTCGTTCGTTGGTCTCTGTGCGGGTGCGATCGATGGCGGCTCTGGTAGCTCGTTGGCCTTTGGAGCGCCGGTGGGGTGGCGCGCGTATATATAACAGCAGGCGGGAACGGGATCGGGCGCGACGGTGGATCGGACGGCGCGTGGTTTGACTCGTGCGACCGACACAGGGTGTGTGGCTTAATCGGGGGTTGGCCGCACCACATCAACATGGCTTTTCCCCGGAATCTGTTCCACTCCACCGGTGGCCGGTCCGCTTCTGCCATGTCCGATCTTATCGTCATCTTCGGGTTATTACATGGATGGGACCCTGCAGTGGTGATCGTCCAGAGCACAGCGTGGGTCTCCCGTGCGGTGCTTGCATCGCATCGGCACGGCGTCGATCGCGTCCTCCAAATGTGACCGAGATCGCATGGGATGTGGCGATCTGGCTAGCTGGCCGTCAGAGGACATGTGGCCGGTTTCTGTAGGAGCGTCCCGTGGTTTTAATACGGCCGAATCTTTGAAAGATCGTGGTTTTAAGAAGATGGGGATGACGACAGCGTGCACGAAAAAGAGGGTGTAGTCCAATGCCACCACGTGGGCTCCTGTGTTGTGCGTGGGTACTGCCGCATCTTATATAAATAAATAAAATAACGGAGGATTACAAATATATACGTGATCGACTGTCCTCGCTAGCTTTTTATTTCTATTTTTTTGCGGATATTCCTTGCTAGTAGTTTTTTTTAGGAACCCCATTTCGCACGGTTCACATGCTCTCGTCGCCAGAAAAGGAAAAAGTGAAGCAACCATCGCGGGGTAATCAATGCACCAAACCATGCTACTCCCGTGAACAGAAACGTGTACAGTTTCGGACAGCACATCCATCCACGGCAACACGCCAACACGGACATGACTTTTTTTGGGACAGAACATGTCCGCGTATCCACGTGGTTGGGCTGGAACAAGTACCGACCTCCCCGGCCGTATTATTACTTCGCCATCCGTGAAAAGCAAAGATATTCTTGTGGAACAGGGAGCCGGACACGCGTCGGGGCCGAAGCTGCTACGCGCCAAGTGCGTGTCCCGTGCGGGATCTGGAGAGCCGGACACGTCGAGCAACACGTCGGCCCGGCCGGACGAAGAAAAAAATGGGCACAGTACAACATTTCTCGGCGGCGGGGCCACGGTGTATTTTTTTTATGGTAATACGATTCTCATTGATAATCTCATTGATAAATAAAAAGACAAGATATAAAGTACGTATACATCCATCGATCTTACAGATCTGAAAAGATAGGATAAACCTATATGACAAACCAACGTATATTCATCTTTTTCGGCACCATCGTAGCAGCCACCAAAGAAAAAATAAATAAATCACCTGCGGCTCCATCGCTGATCATCAGCTTTTCGGACCTCGAGAATAATTTGTCATAGGACAAACCATTGTCGTTGATAGAATCAGACCGGTGCAGCACGACCCGGACACACCATTGAACTTCAGAACTGATACCTCCGCACGACGACGTCGGAGTAGAAAATCAGAACCGTCAGCCTCCAACCATGAACCCAGCACAAGGTGCATCATCTTCCAGCTGTCACCAGTGCTGATTATAGTTGCACGTACTCCTGAACGAATCCTCTCTGCTCCACCATGGCGCCGGAGATAACACCGCAACAACGGGGACAGAGCAGGAGGAAAAAAACCCATCTGATTGAGTCGCCGCCGCCGCCTCGCCGACACCATCCATGAACCCAACAGCCATCGATCTGAAAGATCGGCAAGCACACAGTGTGCCACCAACTCCGAGACGCCACCATGAAGTACACCGCCGGTGTGGGAGTAGAGTTGAGGCAGATTTATTTACCCGGGCGCCGCTCCCACCACCCCAACGACGCATCATGCCAGAAGCTTCCTAACCCTAATTACCATGTAAAAAGGGGTCCCCCTCCCTCCTCCCGCCGGAGCGGCAAGCGGAAAGAGAGGAGCCCAGCTCTTCCGCCGGTGGCCTGTGGCGGCGGCGGCTAGGGCAGGAAAGCGATCGTCTCGCGAGTCGCCTCACAAGCGAAGCGATGCGAGAAATTTGGAGGCAACTGCAAGTTACCGCGGGGCCACGGTGCATCTGGGCAGGGGCGCACGCCGCACTGACATTTCTCGCGGCTGCATGTCGCCCCCAGCACGGCGTCACGCTGCCCCAGGAGCCACAACGCTCGGTTGAGGGAAGGGCTGGCTAGCCAGAGCCGGCGGCGATGACGGCCTGCGGACGCGGGACGAATGAGGTCGTGCACGGAGGAGCTGAGAACGGCGCCGACGGATGCACGCGGACGGAGCAGAACAGCGCGAGGTGGAGCGCGCGAACAGAGGGAATTTGGCACAGACGCCGACAGGCGCGCGAGCGCGGAAGACGACGGGAAGCAGCATCGCGAGGTCGAGCGCGCGGACGGAGGGGAAGTGGGCTCAGGCGCGCGAGCGCGGACGACGACGGGGAGCAGCGGCGACGCGGAAGGAGCAGAGCATTGCGAGGTCGAGCGTGCGGACGGAGGGGAAGTGGGCACAGTCGCGCGAGCGCAGACGACGACGGGGAGCTGCGGCGCGGAGCTGGTGGCGAGGATGCCAGGCGATGGCAGAGTTTGCGACGGCTGCGCGCTGCCCACAAAGAGGTAGGTGTTCATGGCAGCGAGCGGAGGTTGAAGAAGACACGTACAACAAACACAGTCTAAATACGCATATATACAGTACAAGATTTATTCATCTACGTTCATCAAAACATAAAACTTACAACACGAGAGTTGTGAGAAATGATGAGGTGAAGCTAATCGTCAAAGGAAATTTCAAACGCTCGACTGTGTGCGATTAATTTGACGAAATTCGTCTAAAAAGGATTAAGACATGAACACGAAATTCAAAGTTAACAGTCGACGAAAGTCGGAACCGTTTGTCGGAATGGAACCACATCGCCGGTGCGAATTATTTTCATGTACACCTTTTTTAGAATCGAGCACTTTAGCATTGGTTAGAAGGAAGAAGATGAAGTGAGAGTAAGGAGAGTGAGAGGAAGCAAAGCTCAGGTGCAAGGTAGCACCAGTCCATGCGAGCCAAGCTTGCGCTCGCTGGAAATGGTCGATTCGACCGCTTCCTACTGGATCTGATTTTTCGTTGATCAAAGGTGCTTTAAAAAGCGTGCGGGCCAAAAAAAATAGAGTGCATGCAACCAAACGATCGCATCCAACGGGGTTTGCTGCAGCCTATGAAACACGTAGTAGCTCGTGGGAGGCCATGCATGGGATCGGGTTATGGGAGTTACTAGTTGTTAGCAGTCGCTGAGCCATGATAAATGACCAAAGGCCACCACTGACCAGTGCAAGCGCACCTAAGCCTCGAGCGAGATTAAGCCCGGCAATCGGGTCGGGTTTGACCGGGTCGATCTTTTCCAGACCCATGCCCGTTTAACAAATGGGTAAGAGTTCGTGCCCACGACCCTGCCCATGGGTCTGATATCAGACCCATGCCCGAACCCAACGGGTCGCCCGACCCGATGGGTCGCCCATCGGGTATGTGGACAACGCAACAAATGTAGTCTACCTCATTTTCAAAGCATAACAAATATGATGAAATAATCACAATTAGATAACACCATTCCAAGTATTTAAATATATGTATGTAAGTATTTTGATTGGATGAATGCATTCATCAATCACAACCACAAATGCACAATATAAAACTTTTGCAGTACAAATATGAATCGAGCTAGGTAGCACCCAGCAAACATCAGGAGATAGAGATAAATGAATGGAGCAACAAGGTAGCAGCAGCCAACACCAGCAAGCAAGCAACACGCCAGCACCTGCAAGTAGCCAGCGACCAGCAAGCATCACGCAGCAGCCAGCAAACATCACGCACGCAGCCAGCAAACATCATGCACGCAGCCAGCAGCAGCCACGGACAGCAGCTTGCTTGCCAGCAGTCTACGTCGGGGAAGCAGGGCGTCGTCATCAGGGGAGCAGGACAGCGGCATCGATGTCGGAGAAGTAGGGCGGCGGCGTCGGGGGAGCACCTGAGCAGGGCGGCGGCGGTGTGTCTGCGTGTCTATTGGGAGATGGGGAGAGAATGAGCGAGTGAGGACTGAGGAGGTGGGGTGAGTTAGGGTTAGCTGTTAGGTTGGGCTGGGGCGTTACTGCGTGAGTAGTGGCCTTTTAGTGTATTGAGCTAGTTCCTGCTGCCCCTTTTTTAAGCAAAGGGTCCACATGTCAGCTAATCGGGTCGCCCAATGGGTCACCCATGGGCAAAGATGTGTGCCCAGACCCGACCCCTGACTAATCGGGTCGCCCGTGGGCAAGACCCATGGGTGAAAACAGCGACCCATACCCTGCCCATTAGGGTCGGGTGCCCATGGGCGGACGTGCCCATGGGTCAAATTGCCGGGCTTAAGCGAGATACACACTCGCTAGCTGGATACTGCCGACTTGATGCACGATACTCCCTGAGCCGTCTGTACGGCGCTGGGCCTCTCCCTGTACTGGACACAGCGAAGGAAGGAACCCGTGCAAGTTCCACGCACTCGTCGCTGCTGGCCCTTCTCTGCAGTAGCCTCGTGTGGGTTGGCCTGATGCCCGCCTGGACGTGGACGGGCGACAGCAAAATGCACTATAGGATGTGGTTCCTCGCGTGCGTCCGGCCGGAATCCGGATGCCTCCGGCCTTATCCGGTTCATTATCCGAGCCACAGCCTCCATCTGCCTGCCAAAAACGATCTCATCAGCAGCTAAGAAAACGATGTCGCGGGATATATGATCGATGATCCAGTTCCGGTGCCTGCGTGGCGTGGTAAAAGCATGGATAACTAATAATTAACGGCCATGTGTTCCCGTTTTCCTGTGAAGGGCCGTGTCGCGCGTGGCAGCCGTACTTTTAACTCACCTCGTCTTAATTTGTGCAACAGGCATCAGTGCCCACTGATGAGGTGTAGTAGCTCTCAACTGCTTCCTTTTCGTGGAGTAGCCATCGCAGGAATGCTCTATATATTCACCTCCACAATATTTCCCCTCTGGATGTTTAATTTGGCCTTTTTGGAATAATAATACGGGCAAAAGGATGAAGACGACACCGAGATATCCACACGAATTGGCATCATCCATACGGATCGCATTCTACGTCGCAGATTCCAAGAAAAAGGGACAAAAGAAAAAAGATTGTTTCTCCGGCCGGATCAGACAGCGCCACGCACGTGACAGACCGATGGGCATACAGCGCCAGCTTCACATTATTACGACATTCTCCCGGAAAGTGTTTTTGGAGCACGGGTTCCACGGAGCCCTTTTTTCAAAAAAAAAATATCGACATTTTAAAGTTTCAAAACATTCTGAAATTTTTTCTAGATGTTGACACTTACATATTGTATGACTCTGCAAATTTTTAACCCAAAATATTTTGTATTCCTCCTTACACAAAAAAGATAAATTCGGACAAATCTGAAAAAATTCGAACTTTACACTGTTCACATCTATCCAGAAATTTGTCTTTTTTACATAGGCCAAAATACAAAATATTTCGGACTGGTATTTTACACAGCGGTAGAAATAGTCATGTTCTACGTCTAGGATTTTTTTTCACATTTTTTCGAAACTCAAAATTTTCAAAAAAAGAGCTTCGTGGAGCTCGTCCTCCAAATCACCGCACTCGACATTCTCCGGCCATCTTTGATCGAATCGGGTGACACAACGCTATGGTCGCGACACCACGCTCTCGGCCACAGATGACAGCAGCATCGTCGTCTGCAGTTTTTCAACGAAGCCACTCCGAGTGCTTCTTTGAGTGTTACCGTTAAAAAAGAATCATTTTAGATGTTTTAAAAAATTACGAAAAGTGTGAGTGTTCGCAAGATATATGTCTGTAAACTTCAAATTTTCAGGTCAAATTTCAAAATGAGCATTGTGAAACAAAAAAAACACAAATCTAGCATGAATAGTGACATTAGTTTTTTTTAAAGCACTAATCATATTAGATTTGTCTTTTTTTGTTTCTCAATGCTACTTTCGAATTTGGACCTAAATTTTTTGAAGTTGTAGACACATATTTTATGAGTACACACAGTTTTTTTCCCTAAATTTGTTGGAAGCATAAAAATTTATTTTTTCTAATAATAGTATGGAAAACACATAAACGACGGTAGCACTAAATATTCCCTCCAGATTACGCGATGAACATGACAGACCGACGGAAGGACACAACGCTTCACATTATTATGCCATTCTCTGTCTGTCTTCAGCCGGGCAACTCAGCCCGTCTCTGGCATCAGTGCCCACTGATGAGTTGTAGTCCTCAGTTGGTTCCGTTTCCAGAGTCCCCGCAAACATCCTTTTCATGGAGTAGCCATCATAGGAATATATATATTCACCTCCGCAGTAATTCCCCTGGAACATTTTGGCTTTTTAGAATAATACGGGAAAAAGATGAAGACGACAACGAGATACCCGACGAATTGGCATCATCGATATTCCATATATCCATACAGATCGAATTCTACGCCGCCGATTCGAAAAAGGGACAAGAAAGAAGAGATGGCAGGGTTGCAATTATTATAAAAATCGACTACGAGAAAGCTTATGACAAGGTCAACTGGGATTTCCTTGAGGAAATGTTGACTTTTCGAGGTTTTGGCGACAAGTGGACTGTGTTAATCAAAAGCATTTTATTTTGTAGCACCTTGAGCATAAGGATCAATGATTAAAATGGCCCATATATCATTGGTGGTAAGGGCCTAAAACAAGGAGACCCAATTTCACCAATCCTTTTTAACCTAGTGGGGGATGTTTTCTCCAAAATGTTGGGAAAAGCTGCTAGGAGTGATATTATTACTGGGCTGCTTCCTTTGGTGTGCCCTGAAGGAGTCATTAGCCTCCAATATGCCGACGATACCCTTATTTTCCTTGAGGAAAATGTGTCGAAAGCCAGACATCATAAATAGTTGGTTACTTGCTTTGAAGCAATGTCAGGTTTGAGGATTAATTTTCATTAAACTAACCTAATGACGATGAATTCGACCCCTGAGCTTGATAAGATGTATGCTGGGATGTTTTTGTTTGCAAAATTGGGTCCTTTCCTTTTAAATACCTTGGGGTCCCTATGCATTATACCAAGTTGCGGAAGGAAGATCTTCAACCTTTGGTAGACAAAACGTACGTACGTACGCATGCTTGCTTGGGTGCACTAGCTTGGCTGGTAAACTTGCAGGTGGAAGTAAATATCACTATACGTCGCTCGCTCCATGCAGAACATACAAAGGTCAGATAGTAATGTTTTGGTCCAGACTAGCTTAGGCGCAAGTTGGTCAATGCTGGTGTCCACCGATAGCTGCTCTCGCTTTCACTTTTTTTTTTTTTTTTGAAATTTTCATACTTGTATTCATACTAGAGGAAACCAGTACAAGGCCAAATTACAAGCAAAGAAAAACAGAAGAAACCCGAAAGCAGCACTGCTGCAACACGCCAACCGAACCTCGACGAACTCCAGCCGGAGCCCGCCACCGACCCACCGTGGAGCAGAAGAGCTCCTAGCACCAAGGCGTCGAAGAGCCGCAACATCCACCAACTCCTGGAAGCTGGATCTGAAGACGGATGAGAAACATCGGCCGGGGCAGGGCCCCGTGCTCTCGCTTTCACTTGGCTCTGATTTGGGTGGTCAACATTTTTCTTTAGAACCGAGGGGTCAACATTTTATCGGGCCAGGCCTTGTGCTCAGCTAATTATGGGCTTTGGATGCAATCTCGTAACTCGATCGCTAGGACGGGAATAGGATGGATAGAGTCATAGAGCTAAGAAAATTGGAAAGGGCATTATATGGCCCGGAAGAACGATAGGCCGCAACTAGGCTGACTAGAAAGCAAGATATGTCAATCATAGAGCCCACAAAGCCTGGTCTTTAGTTATAGCCCACGTTATCATCAACAAGATATGGTTCTAATCTTTGCATGCGCAGCCACGTTGATAACTTTTAGATTTCAAATTTTAAAATACTAGCACAATACCCGTGCGTTGCAACGGGTATATAAATCACAAACAGTTCTTACAAAAATTAAAATAAATAAAAGATTTGGTCTTTAATTTAGTTTTTCTGAATAATAAAAAAATTCTAATTGGAAGGCATCACGTTGTTTTTAATTTTCCTATAAATCAGTGGCACGTCACATCTGATCCAATTTGATCCTCTTTTTTATCTCCCTCGGTGACACTGATGAAATTACCGATAGCTTACCTCCAAGTTGAGAGGAGCATCAAATATTAGAATTAGACTTCTTAGACCATTACACATCCCTAGAACATGGTGTCGACGTGCCATTGCAAAAATCTTGGCAGAGTTTCCATCAAGTATTGTCTATTACCTAGGACATGTATATTCATAAGAAGTAAAAAAACTTATATACATTAAGATATGTAGGTCTGTAGGAGTTACAAATAAACTCTAACTCAGTCTTCTTAGTTCTTACACTGATTAGCACACATCAAATGGTTGCGGTCAGCAAGCAGCTTATTTTCGACTTCTCTTGCACAAAATCTGGAGATTGTAATTTGTACGGCTAGCTCTTGAAAATAAAAACAAAACTCAGTACCTAACTTACCTCTTCCTAACTGCTACCTGCCGATGCTACCTGGCCTTCCTGAATACGAGAACGACGATTGGTAAGTATGCCCCCACATTACAACTAAGTAGACTCCAATCAAATTGCTAAATGCATGCACAACTATTAACAATTTCCAATTTCCAATTTGATGCTTATATTCTAGTGCATTAATCAGTACCAACATGTCTAGTCTCTCTCAAATCTGTAGCAATACAACCGAATCTCACTCAGTAGGTGCAGACGTGCAGTCCAATCTTTGTACCCACAATCGTACTGGTAAAAGAGCGAGAGTGCCTTATCCCCTCCTTGACCAAATGCAATAGCTGCATATCTATCGCACAGCTCGTTGCATTCGTAATACAGTCTCCATCAGAACTATCAGGAGGTAGCCAAAATCGCACGCACCTCCCCATCTACGAGCTTCAGGTGCTCGAAATCTGTAGGTGCTTCTCGTCCACGATCTCAACACAGTCAGAATCGTGAGTTTCTCCTCGTTCCCGAGCCCCCATCTTCCTTGTCCCTCACGGAGGATTATCTCCTCCATCGAGCAGAAGGAGGAAGGCCGGGGCAACGACGCGCACGCCGCCACCATCCGCACCCACCCAGATCGAGCCCGAGCTCGCCAAAAGATCTGCGACGGCATATCCTCGCGCTGCTCGACTCGCACCTCCTGCCTTCCGCCGGCGCCGCCGAGTCCAAGATCTTCTACCTCAAGGTGGGGATGGAGGCGCCACGGCCGTGGCCGTGGACTCACCAGAGACGGCACCCTGACAGAGGATCGCGCCCCCGTGCATGGCGACCTCCGGCGTCCACGAGGTGTTGACTCGGTGCACGAGATGTTCGCCACCGTGGACCATTTGGGGGCAGCGCGTAGAGATGCAAGTGGGATCCCACCTTAGTCCCACTTGTAGTACAAATGAAAATTTGTAGTGTAATTTTTGAGGAAAAATTTACACTAGAAATTTACAAATGAACTACAAGTAAGGTGGGATCCCACTTGACACCTTAGCAGCGCGCACTCTGCGCACGAGCCTTCCGGGCCGGCAATTTCTCTTCCCTTCAATAGCTTTGTAATTCAGCCCCTGTACGTGTACCGCGGGTTCAATTTTCGGTTTTCTGAGGGGCTTAAGTGAAAAACGGCACGACGTAGCAGACCATCACCACAGATCCCAATATTAAAGTTTAGATTTTATCTCACGAGCCGTAAGTCGAAATCTAGATTTGTTTTCACGGTTAGCCTTGTCGCGGCAAGATCTTTGAAAGTATATCACATGTTGTATGTTTTGACAATATTTGTTTTTCAACCTTAATTGCCAGATTATAGCCATTGGTCACAAAACCGTGACGAGCCTATAGAGTATGTCCGGTATGCCGTGGCACCCGCGTATGTGTATGTATTAGCAGGAAAAGGATGCAGCAGGCCCGTCCTGGTCTCCTGGAGCGATCGATGTAAAATCCCTCTCTAGCACATCTCGGCCACGCGCTCACGACGACATGACCTAACGCCTAACAGTGGCCCTCCTGCCGCTGCCGGTGAACACCCTCTGACGGCGGCTGACACCCAGTGCACCTTATGGACTCAGCTAGGACTAGGTATTCCAGCCTGTACACCTCCCTTTCTTTGGTCCGTGTACGAGACTCCGAGTAGTATTTTGTTTAGCCGTTGTTAGTGTTGAGATGTAGACTGAATCTAAATTAGAGTTTTCTAGCAGGACAGAGTTAAATTGCTTGCTTCTAAGACGCCACGCCGACAGCTGCAAACCACCATCCAACAAGAGTCTTTCGTCAATGTCAAGATCCCACGACAACAAGGCCATGCTGCAACCGTTGCCCGAATCTAAGAATTTTGGTTATGTCGCCGCATGTGTGTTTTTTAAAACATGCAATGTCATACAAGTATTACAAGGCAAATTTACAATTATTTATTGAATTGGTGAATAGATTTTGTCAAAAACAGCCAAAACATAATTGTTGCGGCATCTCGAGTGGCAAAATCCCAAATTCCTACCTCTATATCTATCTCTGAGGTGTTTGGGTTTTGCAAAACTCCATAGACATGCAGTCCGACCAAGACAAAACTTTTAGGTCTGCCATTGTCACCAGCTTATAGTCAAGTAGGTTACTACACAAATATCAAACTGTATCAGGTTTTCTAAACTTATTTTCTCACCAATGTAAGCTTTGTATGATGGTAATGTGACCTTTTACGTGTTTAGAGTGGATCGAATACTCAGTCTCGACATGTAAATCATTTCTATAAAAAAAATTATCGAATAACTTTGTACGTTTTGGATGGTAACCGTTAACTAATAATTTACAGTACTATAACCTGATAACTAGCGGCGAAAAAAATCTTCAAAACATATTAATATGAAAAATCTTGTTTTACAGTTGTCGTCCAGATGAACCTAACGGTGGATCGTCATTGAATCAATTGTTTAAGAGATAATTCAATTTGAATTTTCAGATTGTGTAAAGAATTCTTGCATGCGTGTAGTCCTGGTTGCTCCACCCTTATTGAGCCAAATGCCAACTACTCCCGTGCTGGAGGTATCTTGTTGATAGGACATGTTTCCATAGTAGATTAATGGTAATGAACTTTGCAATCGCAGAAGAGCATGCATGCAGAGAAGAGCACTCGTTTTGGAGTGGGCAGGGCCGAATATGCCAGCAACACCGAGCGATGTGCTCTGACCAATCACAGCATATATCGATCGCCTTGAAAGACGGCGAGGTGTAAGGGCGAGAAGAGGCGAACGGGTGGCTGGGACGACGCCGGGATCCGGTCTTCCGTTTCCCTCCCCTCGCTATTTATGGCCTCCACCATTAACTCCAAAGCTTGAACTCGGCACCTTCGATCGATCCATCCCGAGCAGTACCATCTCATCTCTCCCCGCCGTTCCGGCCGGAAGCAAACTCGCAGGACCGAAGATGTCGTGGCAGACGTACGTCGACGAGCACCTGATGTGCGAGATCGAGGGCCACCACCTCGCCTCCGCGGCCATCCTCGGCCACGACGGCACCGTCTGGGCTCAGAGCGCCGCCTTCCCCCAGGTCAGCCATCGCTCGCCGCCTCGCCACATTCTCACGTGTTCTTGTATCTTCGCGTTCATGTCTCACAGGGGCTGGTGAATTCCGTGTGGTTGTGCAGTTCAAGCCTGAGGAGATCACCGGCATCATGAAGGATTTCGACGAGCCGGGGCACCTCGCCCCCACCGGCATGTTCGTCGGAGCTGCCAAGTACATGGTCATCCAGGGTGAACCCGGCGCTGTCATCCGTGGCAAGAAGGTACGTGACTGACATCCACAATTCCACATTCTTATATGCTCCTGCTGATCGATCGATCCTGTTCTTCCTTGTGTTACTCTACCGTTGATTCGATCCGCAGGGAGCAGGAGGCATCACCATAAAGAAGACCGGACAGGCGCTGGTCGTCGGCATCTACGACGAGCCCATGACCCCTGGGCAGTGCAACATGGTGGTGGAGAGGCTTGGCGACTACCTCGTTGAACAAGGCATGTAGTCTGGCCGATCCATGCATGGCTTCGACGATCTATGATGATCATACAAGTTTTTCACGTTCTTTTAAACATCTATGGGAATATATGTACGGGGCTTCTCCTCTTTTACCGGCACTGGTCATGGATCAGTGATCACTGATGACCGGTTGCTCTGGAAGTTTCATTTGTAATGCCATTTTGGCTTTCCATCTTCTTCAATGTTTTTTTTGTTATCATATGAATTGTGTGTTGAGAACAAATTTTGCAATATACACGGTTGCTTTGTAAAGTTGTATTTTGTTATGTTAAAGGGCCTCTTTGACTTAATGCGAGCACATAGGTCTTTTCGATCCTCAACAATGGCGACAAGTCAGAAGTTTGTTCGGCTTGCATACATGTTTCTGTTTTTGCGTGAATATCATGTTCTCTTTGGTTACTCCTTTCCTATATTGTGTACACATTTCATTGTTTTGGAGTGTGCATGCATGCCATGCGCCACCTAATCTTTCTATTGATCGCGTCACTGCACATTTTTCATGCCCCTAGAGCTTGCTTTGTCTCACTCTGCACATCATAGTGACCAAATTGGGATGAGAGGCAGTTGCCTCTCTTGGAGACCTTTGTGTTGTTCAATGGATCGTCAGGGAGGAAAACACATCTACAGGTACCTAGCAGCTACATGTAGACCAACAATCCCTCGATCTGCTACCGCTAGTTGCATTATGTGCGACTGATGGGAGACCATCATCAAAAGTAAAAGATCACATTCTCGTTTCACCGTTCTTTCATTTCCTTTATCTTGGCGTTTGCACTCAGGATACTTGCACGTGGAAGAGCTAGATCTATATATCACATATAATCAGTTGTCTAAACTAATAATGCTACTTCTACTAGATTGTTCTCGTATTTCTTATAAGATATCTTTTTGTGGGGATCAGGTAAACATGACTATAAATGTATTTGTTGTACCTTAGGCATGATTTGGATTTTTTAAGATGGGCACGATTTAGATATTGGACGATCCTCCTAAAATGCTTACTTATACAATCCTGCAAGAGTAATTCAGTATAATGTTTTATTGTTACCCACAGGAAAGAATTATTTTAATGAGCAATAGACCTCGAAATAGTTTGTATATACCTCTGAACCCTCAGTAAATGTGATTACTGTACTTTGTTCGACAACCAACACATGTATGCAAGAGATTGCATGAACCTCATTGATTAGCTCACACACTCTAAGATTGCTTGGGGTTACTCCAAGAGCCAAATGTCTACAAAATTATGCACAATAAGAACACACAAAAAATGTTCCAAACATTAATATATAACTATAAAAAAATTACAAAAAATAAATATATTAAAATATATTATATAAGATATGAAGTGCTATTTAATTTAGTCAATACTTAGTCTTATGATTGATCCACTATAAGACAATTTAATACATTAATTTTTTCCAAAGAATTGTAAGCATCACATGGGACTCCGATGTTACTTACTTGCGATGCACACACACAAAACCCTAAAATGGGAAGAAACACACAGCATAATACGAGAACTTTGCACTGTGTAACCTTTCCCAATTTCTCGGTTTTGATTTCATTCATATCTCAAACAAAATTATCCGGAAATTGCGCCACAATCCCTTAAAAATCACGTCATCCCATGATTTGGGACTGTGTGCAAAACACACACAACTAAGCTCAACTCGACTTGAACCATCACGTCTTAGGTGTATAGAAGTGAGACATATGATGTGTTGTCAACTAGCATTGTTTCCAGTAAAAAAACACAATTGTTAACATATTATTAGCTATATTAATGCACACCTCAGTATTCCTAGGAATATATAGTTGTCTCATTCTAAAAAAATGATTTCTATTTCCGATGTGAAAACACAATTGATCGATCCATCGTGATGGCATGATCTTTTTAAATGTGATCGGCTCTTAAGTTTTGGATTTGGACAATCGAGACCATCGACATATTGCTCTGGAAGTTTCATTTGTAATGCCATTTTGGCTTTCCATCTTCTTCAATGTTTTTTTCGTTATCATATGAATTGTGTGTTGAGAACAAATTTTGCAATATACACGGTTGCTCTGTAAATTGCATTTTGTTATGTTAGAGGGCCTCTAATTTGATTGCAATGCGAGCACATAGGTCTTTTCGATCCTCAACCATGGCGACAAGTCAGAAGTGTGTTTGGCTCGCATACATGTTTCTTTTTCCGCGTCAATGTCGTGTTCTCTTTGACTCCCTTTGCTATATTGTGTATCATGTCATTTTTGTGGAGAGTGTAAACATGCGTGCCCTGCGCTGCCTAGTCTTTGTGGCATCACTGCACATTTTTCATGCCACTTGAGCTTGTGTTGTCTCGCTCAACACTTTGTGTGACCAAATTAATTGGGATGAGAGGCAGCTTCCTCTTTCGAGACCATGTTTGTGCGATTTGATCGATCATGGGCGAGGAAAGCGCATCTACACTTACGTTGCAGCTACATGTAGACGGCCGTATCCCTCGATCTGCTACCCGTACTTGGATATTATGTGCGGCAGATGGGAGACCAAATATTGAAATATATACCAATGTCGTTTTACGTTCTTTCATTTTATTTCTCTTGGCATTTGCACTCAGAATACTTGCACGTGGAAGAGCTAGCATATATCACATACAATCAGTGGTGAATTTCTTTTCCAAGCTTATAATGATACTCCATCTAGATTATTCCATCTTTTGTATTTTTCACAAGATATCTTTTCTTGTGTGACTATAAATGTATTTGTTGTACCTTAGGCATGATTTAGATTGTTTAAGATAGGCATGGGTTAGATATTGGACGATCCTACTCAAATACTTATTCATACCATCCTTTAATAATAATTTATTATTATTACAAGCATGAAACAATATTTTAATGAGAATAGACGTCGAAATAGTTGGTATATACCTATGAATTCTTAAGTATCATTAATATTTTGCTCTATAACCAGCACATGCATGCAAGAGATTGCATGAGCCTCACTGATTAGCTCACACACTCGTAGATTGTGTGTGTTACTCCAAGACGCCATTGTCTACGTAACTATATATAATAAGGATGCGGAAAGAAAATAACAAAAATGTTCCAGACACTAAAATATAAATGGAAAACCAATGCAGAAAATAAAACAAAATGAATTATATAAGGCATGAACTGCTATTTAATTTAGTCAATACTTAGTCTTATGATTGATCCACAAAACAATAGTCAGATACTAGATTTTTTTCCAAATAAATGTAAGCACCATAATAGTATCAGATCACCCAAATTCAAGATGCACACACTCAAAACCCTAAAAGAGCAACAAAACTAACAACAGAAACATAGCAAAAACTGTGTAACCTCCCCGACTTCTTTAATTTTCGTTTTATTCAGATCTCAAACAAAACGGTCCTAAAACAACACAGTAATGTCTTACGACTCAGACCATCCCACGATCCAGGATTGTGCTGCAAGACTCACCTCGATGTGAACTACCATGTCTCAGGTTACAAAAGTAGGACGTACCTTCTCAACCTTTAAGTCTAAAATATTTAGGTTAAAATTGAAAACGTGCTTAAAGCTGAACACAAGTTTAAGTCTAGTAAGAATAGTCATGCAATCTTTTAAACTTTGAATTCAAGAGTCACTGCTCGTTGATTACCTTATACATTTGCACTCTATGTTGTGCTACCTCAACTTGCTGCCCGCATATATACAAACTTTAAACCATTAAAGGTGCCAAAAGAAGACAATTTTATAAGATGACACTTCATGAGTTTAAACATAGCGAAATAGATTAAATATAATATATGGAAAACTTTGTGTGATTTATTTAGAGATGCATTCTGGCTCCGAGGTGCATATACACCCATATTTAAAATGTGTTTTAAATGCATTTTGAAATGTCAAAAATTGTAAACAAATGCTCAAGCATAGATCTTAGCATTCTATGTGTTCACAAAGCCGTTTAACAAAATACTATGTAAAAATACAAAATTTGGTGCTAAAATAAGGCTTTCCACGAGACATTGTTTTACCGCCACAAAAAATATCGTTTTTCCACGGAACGACTTTGTGAACATATAGAATGTGAAATCCTCAAGGGGCCTTCAGGAGTTCAGGCACTCAAACACATAGTGAATGGGCTAAGAGGAGGAGACATCGATAGAGTGGACGAATCGTATGGTGCGGGACTTCACAACATGGCTAATAATTTTGTCATAGAACGATGACATGCTCTTGGGACAAACCACGTACGACCCATCGAGCCTTCTAATGTGTGAAAGTGCCAACTTAATTAGTGGTTCTTGTGGAAAAATGCCCATTTTTCGCTAACAAATTTAGCATCATGAGAAGGCGGGACAATACATCAAAAGTTGTTTCAAATCTGGTGAGTTGCGGCATGATAGGTGCAAGGGAGAGGATAAATCTGTTAAAAATGATGAGAGAGTTGACTAAAACTTGTGCTAGTGCAAGATCAAAAGATCTTGTGGTGAGTTACATCCCGATAAGAATGGATTTTGATCTGGATACTCAGGTCTGAATTTTTGGAGATTCAGAATAATAATTTTGCATGTCACTAACGCCATTTGTTTTGTCGATATGTTGGTATGTGATGATTTTACAATGTCCATTCAGCACGGAGAGTCGGTAGTATCTCAGCATGCGTCGGAGGAAGCAAGTAGAGCACGGGAAAGAGAAAACTAAATTCGAATCAATCTACTGCCTGTAGCAAACATACTAGCTAATTACAGAAAATGCCTGTAGCAAAAGTACCGATTGCAACACAAAAAAAAATGCACTACTGTATATAGCATATCCTATACACAATAAACCTGGACAATTCCCCAGCCATCTCTCACAATAAACCAGACCATCCTGATCAGAGCCTTATGCACAAAATGGCCTGAAGTAACGATCCCCAAAGCAAACTGCGGAAGATAAAGATGTGACATAGGAATCCTCTCCACTCTCCAGTAACAACAGGCACATGATTTCTGCCTATTTTCCAAGCAGACGGCGGGTTCGAGTGTTTGCCCCCTTGACTCTGAAGTTAAGTTCGTCAAAGTCCTTATCTGCATGACCCAAATCGCGTGTTTGCCTGAAACCAACCAATGTACAAGAAGAGCATGTCACGCTTAGCCTGTGTAGATGTTACACCCTGAAGCATGAAGCAACAGTGCAAAAATATAACTACGGAAATGTTCCATCAAATATCGACACCGTTAGATCGTAACTCTTTTTTTTTTTTTTTTGGAATTTGGAGCTACTTTGTTGGCTGTTACAGTATTTTCATGGACGACCATTGAAAAGGAATGGACAAAAATATATAATGGTTATTATTAGTATAAGATGCTATAGACTAGAGAATACATGCATTTTATAAAACTTTGTATAACTTAGAGTCAGTTTAGAGTCAACTTTCAAGAAAAACATGTATTTTGCAAAACTTCAACAAGCTCGGAAAAGAGATTATTAGGCTGTGAGTTGTCCGTAAGAAGTGAAGTGTGCGGCATTTACCCTTCGATCTCGGATCCCATGTCAATGGCCATGCCTTTCAGCTCTGTCAGTATGTCGCTGAGATCAGATAGGGCATCATCCTGCTTCGCCTTCTCCACCTGCCAAGATCAACCAGATCATCAGAAAATACGCAACGGCAAACATAAAATCACTCACAGTCATGATTCAGAACAGAAAAACTGAGGTATGCTTAGCAATTCTATGTACCTCAACTTTCTCGAGCCCTGTCGTAGGTTCAGATAATAATTCGCGTGATTTGGATCGACGTGGACGATCTGTCAGACCTAGTTTCTGCCTTTGCTCTAAATGGTTGCCCTTGCGTATGAAGGAATCGTCTGCAATCATGCCATTCCATCCATTCAGTTGCAAGTAGCAGGTGATACCAGAGTACAATTTGCACATGTCAAAAATAATGGTTCTTGCAGTCTTGTTTAAGATTCCACTGGAAAGAGTTTACCTCTGGTTAGCATAGGACCCCTAATTGCGCCATTCTTCTTAGGCTTCCACTTCTTGGAAAACAAACCACCAAGATCCCCTAGTAGCTTTTCCCCCTGAAAAAAGTTTGGAGAACAAAATGCAACTGTCAAAAACTTGTTCCTCTAAGTAACAAGGAGCAATTCTCCAACATAAACTTGCGACTTCATGCCGCAATCCAAATTATTCTCAGTAATTAGTTCCAGCTTCAACATTAGCAGAGCAAGTACTAGTTTCAGAGAGTTTGAGAATGTAATTTTTGGAGCAACTGTAGTTCCAAGCTTCCAACATTGATCTTAGCTCATTCAAAAGAAAAGGTTTTGGGCTACTACTGTAATCTTTTGGAGTACTATAATCAGTAAGAAAATATAGCTTGAGAGGTCGGTTCAGAAAGGAAGTGAACAAGATCCTGAATTTATTGAATTACTTACCCTGGACAGATCCTGGTCGATGTCGAGCGCCATGGCGTGGGTGCGCCTGATCTGCTGCCCCTGCTGGTGGACGGTGACGAGGGTCTTGGAGGCGGTGTCCCGCATCTCCTCGGCGATCCTGAGGCAGCCGTCGACCCGCTGCGTGGTCTCCTCGGCCTTGTACGGCCGCGTACCCCTCGAGGTCCTGCACCGACTGGGCCTGCACGCCGCCGGAGTCGCGGAAGTCGTTCCTGTAGCGGCCCCTGGCCGCCGCCGCCGACGAGGAGGCGGAGGCGAACCCCGACGAGGGCCCGCTCCTCTCGTCCGAGCCGCCGGCGAAGAGGGAGCCCCGCTGGTCGGCGGCGGCGGCGGGGGTCGGCACGGAGGAGGCCCGCGCCGGCGGCCTCTGCTGCGCCCCGCCGTCGTCGGAGTCGGAGTCGAAGGGGTTCCGGGAGGAGGAGCCGGCGGCCGCCTTCTTCTTGGACGTGAAGTACGACCTCGTGGCGCTCATGGTGAAGTTCTTGGCGCCGGACAACCGAGATCGCTAGTTCAGAGCAATTCAGGTCGTGCGGAGTTCAAGTCGTGCGGAGGGTAGAGCTTGAGGAGATTGGGCAAGAACGAGGAAGATGAGGGGAACTTGACGGCGGCTATATAACAGTAGGAAGCAGGAAGGAGAAGAGGTAAGAATCGGGACCCGGTCGCCTCAGTTGCCACCACCCCCTTCTCTTCTCCTCTTCCGGATGCAAGAACGAGTACGACGACTTGGACTTGCTCGCCCCCCGCGCGCACGCGCTTCCTGTCTGCCGGGGAGAAGAAGATGGATTGGATTGATTACGAAAGGAAATTACGGAAGATCTGACTCGAAAAATGATTATTAGTCGCGTGGAATTGGTGGTTGCCGATACACGATGCGTATGGCAATAGGAAGCAGCCGCGAAGCTTGGGCGTGCGCGTTGATGCTCGAAAGAGATGGTATGGTCCGCGCGGCGGTTAAGGGTGACTTCTTTTAAGTTTCTGCTTATGCAGAAGCCTGCTTATAGATTCCGGTGGAGAGAAACTACGGTGGGTAGAAACTGTCAAAACTCTCTGGGAGACTTCTTTTTAGCTTTCCTGTTTTGCTTATTTGGTATGATGATTTGTTACATATTTGTTATGCCCCTGAATTTGGTTTGTACCGACAATTATGATATATATATAT